>NQII01002410.1:36204-75720 GCA_002778355.1 Clitarchus hookeri | reverse complement strand
TACACGTGTGCCTGTCACCCTTCAAGTCAGTTGGAAGTCAGTCGCCACTCAGTTCAGTTGATACTGAGCAGTTGTCTGCTCGCCTAGGCCGCGTCGGGTGTGATGCTAACCCCCACACCGGGACACTAAACCTTACTAGATTATTTCTCCGCCGGTGTGGGAGGTCGCTGCATTTGTTATTTCTTCGGGCAAGTTTTCAAGAAATGAGATAATTCGTAAACGACTGTGGCTCTGTTCTGCACTTGTCTATTTATCTGTGAACGGTTCATACTCTGCATACTCTGAACTTTGTATGTGAACTGTGCCACTAAAATGCTAAATAAAAGTATGGAACAAAATACACCAAAACTTGACTTTATTTAATATGCGTCCATTTTACAGAATCTCGTGTTACTCCGTCTTGAGCTAGTCGAGTGGAAGTTGGCAAATTAAAGCCGGCTGTAACTGGGCGTGTGCCAATGTTACAAGCTCTAACCAAATTGTGTGCACCCCCCACCCCCCTCCGCCGCCGACTAGCAAACCTAGCCAACTTCTCATCCCCTCAAAGAGTTAATCTCATTAATACTGATAAAAATCTCAGACCCAGCTTTTGCCAGTTGCCGCCCTAACAACAGCAAAACCATGCCTGCAGTATGGAAAGCACCATTAACAGTAATTTGTAATAGGCAAGACTACATACTAAAAGCAGAAAATCAGCTGAAGGGCTCATCCACCTACAGACTCCTGCCAGAAACCTCTACAGCCAAAGTGTGACCAAACAGTTTATAGCATCTCGAGGCCCCATCCAGGGTCTCTCACAAATCCATCCAACTTCAAACCCCAAAAAAACACACAACACCTGTCCCATACTTGCTCCCAAAAATCCACAAACAACTACGACCACCTCCAGGATAGGCTCTCAAGACCTCATTGTTAAGAGCAGCCCACATCTCTCAACTCAACTACTCCAAATCACACACCGTATTTCTGGATGTGGAACTAGTCCTTTACAATGGCAAAACTGAAACAGCTGT
This sequence comes from Clitarchus hookeri, assembly GCA_002778355.1. NCBI lineage: Eukaryota > Metazoa > Arthropoda > Insecta > Phasmatodea > Phasmatidae > Clitarchus > Clitarchus hookeri. The sequence goes on along the minus strand of NQII01002410.1, from coordinate 74,707 downwards.
TCACATTAAACCCACCAACCATCTTCAATACCTACATTTCAACAGCTACCAACAATTCCATGCCAAGAAATCTTCAATCAATCAATCAATCAACCAACGCCTCCCCCCTCCACGTCCCGCAACCAACGAAACAAACCGGTGCAGCCGAAATTGCCACCCAATACCAGAGTTGGCAATATCACCACCCCCAGGGGGTCACATCCTTGCAATAGCCCATGTTGTAACTCTTGTGCTATGCACCAATCTGCCCTCTCCTTCAACAGCAGGCTTATCAACCAGACTTATCCTATCCAGGGCAGCTACAAATGTACAACAGGAAATCTCATCTACCAGCTACTACTGTCATGCCTGCAGTTGCCTCACAGTATTCCCGAAGTTCTGCAAGCTGTTCATTAATTGCATGGATTTTGCGACAGTTCGGAAGTGGGATATGCAGCATTCGTATATCCAGATGGGCGCATTAAGGTGATGCTGCTAATGGGAAAATCCAGGGTGGCACAGTGAAACGGCTCTCTATCCCCGACTGGAACTATGTGCTGCTGTTATGGTGGCGAATTTGTTGGACTTTGTCAAATCGGTCTACAATAACACTCTCCTGATAAGTAGAATGTTCGCATGGTCAGACTCCACTGTGGTGTTGTACTGGGTTGCATCATCACCTCATAGATGGAAGACCTTTGTGGCGAACCATGTAAGACAGATACAAGAGTTGATTCCTGTAAATTGTTGGAGACATGTTTCAGAAGAAAATCCCGTAGATTGTGCCTCCCGTGGTTTGTTGCCCTCTCAGATAATCAATCATGCTCTTTGATAGTCTGGGCCTATTTGGCTAACATATTCGTGCATCGAACCACAAGATACTACAAGCATTGGTCAGTGTGAGAATGAGTGTCTCACCTACTAAGAAAAATCTGGCGTGATGATTTGTACAACAAGGATTTCCTGGGACCTGGTTGCTTATTACTCAACCTTAGGGAAGCTGCAGTGAGTTACTGCTTATTGTCTTAGGTTTGTGCACAATTGTTGATGGCCCAGAGAGCAGAGAATGGTAGGACCCTCTTGACAATAGAGGAGTTTAAGAGGAGTCTTCACGTCTGTCTCCAATATGCTCAGTCATCGTTTGCAGCAGTGGAAAGGGTGCAAATGTGCTCAACATAACGTTCGGTGCTTCAACCCTTTTTTGGATTCTGCAGGACTTCTCAGGGTGAGCGGAAGGCTGTCTCATGCAAACCTTCCATACCATGTGCGGAATTCGATACTTGTACCTGAGCGACACCATCTAACTGCATTGATAATTAATCATTATCATTACAATCATCTTCATCCAGGTCCTCATTTTCTGCAGGCCATACTCAGTCAACAGTTCTGGATCTTGTCAGCACTGTCAGTAATTAAGCAGGTTTTGTGACAGTGTGTTAAGAGCTTTCGCACCAAGACCATTTCCTTTTCTCCAGCAATGGGTGAACTCCCTGCTCCTCGGGTACAGCAAGTCAAAGTATTTAAGCACATTGGAGTTGATTACGGTGGTCCATTTCATGTCCCCATGACTCGAGCACGAGGGTGCTGTTCCACCAATGCATACGTGTATTTGTTTGTGTGTAAGGCCACTAAAGTCTTACATTTGGAGCTGGTGAGAGATTTGTCCACCCCTATGTTCTTGATTGAATTTCAGCGCTTCATTTCAAAACGAGAGAGACCCAGTCATATGTACAGTGACTATGGGAGCAACTTTGTTGGGGCATCAAGAGAATCAGGCTCCTACCATAGTTTCCTTCACATTTAGAATTGAGTATGTTTTAGGATAAAGCAGTCTGAAAATGCCCTTTGCACATTGTGCGCCAACTCACTTCCTTCAAAATATTTAACTCACAACTCAGTGGAGCAGTGGACTATTACGTAAAGGAAAAAATATAGACATTAGTTGAATAGAATAAAACATATACTCTAGCTAACGTATATCTTTCCTTACTCAGTAGTGAACATGTGCCTTTTCCCCAACCTTGTAAGCGTCATCCTCAAAGGGAGAGCAGCATGGGCCTGCAAATTGGCAACAAGTTTCCAACGTAGAATAGGACTGCAGGCAGCCTCTAACCAGGACTGCATGTACGTCGCAAACAACAACAAGATCGACGGCCGCCCATACCATGGACCCGGTACGTAAAGGTACTTGGTGTGCAAGTACGGTAGAGCCCCAACCACTAGAAAGACACGACGAGGCATCTGGGCCAACTAAGTCTGCAAACCCATTCCCTTCAGAGCGTATAAATTCGCCAGAGGGTTTTGGAGTACACTTTAGCTAGGGATTTGTTGCCTACTGCACTCTACAGGATGAACATTAGCACCTTTCCTGTCCATGACGTTCGTTCACCGACGAGGGAGTAGGAAGAACGCCTGGAAGACAACTGCTATCCTTGCATCTCGCCACCCCCTATGTAATCAACCTACAGCAGCCTTCAACTGTATATCCCCACGGAAGAGAGCACAAGCCACCCGACAATTAGTGGAGCCTCACTCCACTATCCTCGCTGCCAACCTATCTGGCCTCCCAGTTAGGGTTCCCGGAGCTGCTCACCCCGCCGTCGGACTATTCTGCCATGGGTACACTCTCCCCTTGGGAGAGATCCCGTTCGATCCAGAAGACTACAGCGAGGCACCAGTACCATCTGACCACGTGCCCGCTAGCCGGCCGGTACCCCGGCCAGCAGTAGATGCCAGCCGAGCCAGCCTGCACAGCCGTCCGCTCTAGCCAGAGCCGAAGTCTTCCAGCCAGAATCAGCGTATGACGAAAGGGAGCAACACCATTGGCAAGTTAGCCTGAACCCATGTGTAGAGATGTTGCGCCTAGCTAAAATATGAAATAATAAGTTCTTAGCACCCTGAGTTACTTATAAGCACTTGCAGTTGATTTGTTTATAGGAAATGACACTGCTATACGTGGTCGGCAAAGCATCTGTATTGCATTGCATGAAAAATATGGTAAAAAAAAAAAAAGATTTAACAAGAGACATGGCTTAGAGTAACGCGAATAAAACAATGGATTATTAGGCTTTGTTTTATTAATTTAATTTTTCTACGCTTTCCAAACTTCTTTTCTAATCGTTAAATTATATTTCATAACAGTTATTTTCTTCCATCCACAACACTGAGGAAGAAGCCATTCTTAATAATATTATGAACATGTGTGTGTTTAAACAGTTTTAAAATACAACTGAGCATTAAATTTAGATTTAAATGCTCTTAACTAACACATTATAATCACTTACACGGGTGTACGCTAAATATACAACATATAGCTACACAAAATGCACATGCAACCAAGTGACTAGACGTTTATTTGTCAAATGCAACGACTGGCAAAGCGCCATGCCGGACGCAAATGCTGATGGCGCACAATAGAAAAAGTATGTAGTGGCACTGTGCTGATGTGATGCCACAGTGCTGCATCCTACATTATATAAGGAACCAGTGCGAGGCCGACGTGTCATACTACAGATGCCTCCGCAGTACAGTCGGCCCCCAACCTGCAAAACTGACCTGGCGCAGAATTAAAAACACATCGCCCTTGACGTGACGTCCCTCTCCATAGGCCATCATACATCAGTTGGTTTGTTTGTTTGTTTTCCTACTAGACTGATTGTTGCTATGTTATGATTTATATTATGGATGGGTTAAATTTGTTGTAATGTATATTTATTACCGGATTGTAACAATGAGGGTGCTGTGTTTATAGTTGGGACTTTTGATTGTGTTTATGGTTGCTAGTGTTTTATTTGTTTATGTTCCACCTCTAGTGTTCGCCAAGAAGTCGCGGGTGAAGAATAAAGTAGTAGTTCTTGCATGCCTAGCCCACAGCTGACTTTGTGCTGTGCCGTCAAGCCACGCGCCCTAACCTATACACCAGCCAAAGTCCAGTTAGCAGCCAGTAAAGTCAGCCAAGCATACAGCCCGTGTTTCTGACAGACACAAAACCTTGCCCAACCGTGACGAAACCAGCATTTCACACAAGCTGCAAAGCAGATTAAGCACCAGGTAATTGAGTGCCTAATATTTTTTTCCAGTCACCTTTATACAAGGTTTTACTTTATTTTCTGGACTGTTGAATGATTTGACAAGATACGGAGACAAAAATTTGTTGTTTGAAAAATTACTTTGTCCATGTTTGTGTAGGGGTAACTTTACCTCTGTTTGGGGAGGCTCCTCAAAGCCTATTGTCGGCTGCAGACTGGCCTTCATGCACCTCACAACCAGGTCAGAGTCTACGAGACACGTAGGACCCCGGGTAAGTATCTCAGTCACCAGAGTCTTCTGTGCCCCTTCCCACCTGCCCTTCTCTATGCCGTACTGCATAACGGCCAGCCAATCTGCAAGCAAACACACTAATATACAAGTATGCACACACTCATATTGTCAGCGCACATATATGTATAAACAGAACAGAACGTGGACACACTAAACATGTGTATTCATGTCATTGTTCACAGCAACTAACCAATTCTATACCTACTTTCCTTGAATGTAAAAAAAGAAATACAATACAAAGTCATTTTATGTACAATGATCAAAATATAAAACAACTCTGAATCAATTTATTTTCAATTTAGAAATACAGCAAAATCTTGTTATAATGTACATGAATAAAGACTCAACTTTTTATACTTAGTAATCAAAGTACTTTACACTGAAAGTCTTATTTTTAAATCTTGACGACATGGTCTTAATGAAATAATGGCACATAAAAGGAAAGGATAAAATGTTACTTTCTAAAATACGAACATGCACAAATTACAGCCTGCAAACAAAAGAATGCATGGTTTGCAAACAGTACACACTACTTACCAATTGACTAAGATTCCTTTGAAAAAATCACAACACTTACCCTTAACAAATAAAACTGAAAGAAATTAATTCAAAAGATGTATAGCTTCTGAAATAAATTAATATGTCAGAAAAAATAATTTTTATTTTTCCTGCAAGAAGAATTTAAAAAAATTGATATCCCACTCGGTAAAACGCGCCACTCAACATTAATATACATTTATGGTGACAAAGGTTTACGCTTCTGGGGTACAATTTTGTTCATAATGCGTCTACCTATTGATTTAAATTAATATTTCATATAAATATTATTTTTATTTTACGCAGGAAATGTTTAAATCTGGTCTTCACTGGAAAAAAAACGCACTCCGCAACAATTTCTAGATATTTTAGGGATTAAAACGATAAAATTAGCTTTGTACGAGGGTGGCGATTTTCTGAAGTTATTCTAGTAAGGGAGTTTACTGTATGAGATGCAGTACCAAAACACATAGTATATACAACTTCCACATTTATATATTAACGTTACGTACAAAAGAATTCAAGTTGTGCTCATGCTGGCATGCTGCTTGTCAACATTGTTAAATAATCTAGGTCGTCACACGGGGATCGATGGCATTGCAAAATGACAATATGAATATATTGTTTGCAGTGTGTGGAGACCGATTTTGGCTGGAAAAAGTTACAAAATCAATACCTGTACTGTTGCAAGATTTGATTGACAAGCACTCGAGAGAGAAGGATAACGATGGACACTCATCATACGTGAACTTACCGCCTCTTCATCATGGTATTCACTGCTCCTGCTGGGAATACTGCCAGACTACTTGCGAGATACTGGATAAATGCTAGATGCGCACTGCATAGTTCCACATCCACACACAATTTTGTGCATGAGAATAGACAACATATAGCTCGCCGAGACTGACTGAGGTCTCTAAGAGTACACACACACACACAAACAGTCACACTATGTACAAAATATCACATTTTGAGAACTGACAAGCATTATTGGGTTGGCAGGCGGTAAAGCTTGTGTACCGGTCGGCCCAACTGTCACTTTTGGGTGTGCACTTCCACCACTCTGACGATGTTGTCTGCTCCAGGATGTGACTTGATGACTCTGGTCAAGCACCAGCCCAATGGGGGTATACATTCTTCACCTACAAGGACCAAATCTCCCACAGTGAGTCCTGGTTGGCTGGTTTGCCACTTGCGCCGAGGTTGCAGCTGTTGAAGATACTCACGATACCATCGTCTCCAAAACTGATTTGAAAGTGCACACACCATTCTCCATCTCCAGGACAGCCAGAGTGGACTACGGTATCACTGCTCTCATCTCACGATTAAGAGACAGCTACAAGGGGCCTACCAATAAGAAAATGCCCGGTGTGAGGGCAGCAAAGTGACATGGGTCGGATGATGATGGTGTTAAAGGTCTGGAATTGAGGACAGCTTCAACCTGAGTACACAATGGCATTAACTCCTCCAAAGTGAGAATCTGATTGCCAATGACTCGGCTGAGGTGGTATTTAGGTGACTTCACAGCTGCTTCCCTTAACCCACCTTGATGGGGACTTGTTGGGGGATGATAGTGAAAATTAATGGAGTGTGTTACAGAGAAGCTTTCAACAATGGGAGACTTGAGGTGTTGGATAAAGGATAGTTGAAACTGCCTTGCCATGCCCATAAAATAGGTCCCACAATCCGAATATAGACTCGTGCACAATCCTCGTCTCAACGCAAACTGTGTTAAGGCTGGAACAAAACTATCAGCAGTTAGATCAGTCACAACCTGCCATGCTGCCCATCAGCATACCAAAGCCCCAGTGCTTCCAACTATCTTGTAGCTTACTCTCAACTATCTTGAGTGCGAGCAACGCAGTCTTGAGGTTGCCCTGGCCCCTCGCTACTGCGTCTCCGAGACATAGGTAACTATACCAGTTGGCAACTTAGGACCGGCCCTTCAGGCCTCAGTCATAGTACAGGGTGATTTGTGTGTGTTTTAATTGAGCAATCAATAAAACACACATAAATCGGTCTTGGTCGAGTCTCTCCAGCACTCTGTATTTCTACACCTTGTCCTTTCTCCTTCCAGTTCATCACATGTCCTAGTAAAACTCTTCTAGGGTTAGCCATGAGCAGACGCCTTGCTCCGTTTCTCTCTTTCTGATGGCTGTCTCGCAGTGCAACTTAGGAAGCTTGCATTCCTGGGCCTCATTAGAGCAGTTGTCTGTTGGACTACCGACCTTCCAGTAAGTGCCTGGGTCAGACCACGACTTTGCACATGCCAGGTTGCCACGGGATTGGACACCCTTTGCCTTCTACTGTAACCTCCATCTTGGAACTTGGGTCAGATACGCCAAGTCTCTGGGTTGAAGACCAGTAGTACAGGCCTCCTACCTCACCTGACAACTGCATACCTCATTCCATCAGGCTGTGTCTACTGGCCACCCACTATCAACCTAATTGGTTACCCCCACCACCTTATGCCTCATTATAGGGTTAGGTGGGACAAAGCTGCCAAGCTAGGGTTAGCCCACACTGGGGTACGAAGGGGGAAGAGGACCAGTTGACAACCAGGTATACTTCTGGAAGAAAGAGGAGGCTGCACGTCAAAGAGGGTCAACCACCAGCTCAGCAAGCACCACTTCTAACCTCCTCTGGTATGTACCAAACGCAGTACCTCCGCTGCCACCTACGCCGCCGAAGAAGACACTACCTTCAGCCGGCCAGCTAAAGTTACCAGGGTAGTCAGGTCCCTTAACGTCACACCAGCTTACATTCCAACCAGGGCACCCACTCGCCCATCGCTCGCCTGCGCGTCACCCAAAGCTCAATGCACAGTTATTGACGTGGCCAAAGCCAACAACTCAGGCACCAGGAAAACCCCGTTCAAGTGACGACCACGGCTTCGCCGTCATCCAGGGTGGGAAGTACCTGGGCATTACCCTCCAACAGCAAATCCCACTAAGGTAAAGTGATGAGGCGACAAGAGTTAAGGTTGCACGTAGGCCGCCAGGCTACCAAAAATATATAAAAGGACAAGAATTCAAGTATTCACAGTGTAGTACTTGTCGACAAGCACACACAAACAAAGCAGGACGACACTTTTTCCACACGGTAGCACGATCGTGAAGTTTCACTTGCTGGACCAGCTTTATCAGGCGGCGAGTTGTAAGACACTGCAGTATGGTGGAAGGGCGCTGTTCGTATAGTTCATTTCATATAAGGAGGACACATTCTGACAGTCAGTGAGTGGCAATTTGATGTATTCAAAACAAACAACGTGCCATTTACAAAATTCTGAATCAGCTGATGCACGAACGAACAGAAATTAATATTACGTTGGCTATTCTGAGAGCAGTGCCGATGCACATCAGACATGCAGAAAATACGTGTATAAGAAACAGTCCGTAAATTAATTAATACATTTTATTTTACGTAGTTATAAAATAGCAGTTTTTAATTTCAGAAACGAAACTTCGTGATAAAATAGTAATGTATAGGTGTTCAAAATGAGATGCACAATAAAACGATCCGTATCCAAATGTAACAAAACATAAAAACCTCTTTCACGTTTCCGACTGTCCAACCATCTGCTGCCATCTTGTGAGGTACAGGCGCGTCATCTGTTACAACACGCCCTTCAACGCTATCTGTTATCCATATCCCGAACTACACCCAGAAACATGTTATAATTTTTTGTTTAAAATTACGTATTTACGTGCATATACAAATGGTTTTATTTTCCCGCGAGCTCGGTATAATTTTTGAAGTAACATATATTTTGTGTACAGCGTTTACGAACGACCCTACACACCTCTACCAAGCTCCGTTTACCAATGCAGCGCCACCCAAGTAGTTCACCAATTGCCACACGTAGCAGCACCTCCTGGATGCGCTGACTCGCCGCATCAAAGCCTATACTTGACACACCAGTTGATGGCGAATGGATACATAAACGAAAAGGCGCTGCGATCATCAATTGTCAAGAACGTGGCCTTCTATGGTACACAGTATAGTAAGTGCCTGTCGACCAGTACTACACTGTAAGTAATTGAATTCCTGTCCTTTTACATATTTTTAGAAAATACTCAAGTACAAACAGAACCCAACTGTGCCCACAGCTTGTATATCACACCATGTATGTTCGTGAATAAGGGGTGTAGAAGAAGAATGTATGAAATGTCACAACAGAATAACTTCCAAAATTAATTTGCAAACTGTTTCAGCTCAAACTTAAAACCTATCTAAGGAATACATGTAAACCCATTATTAACACAAATTGTACCAACCAAATTTTACTTCTTGGAAATTCCAGATTATGCATGAGTAAGAAAAACTTCATGTTCAGTAGTCAAGGTTCAATTTTTGCCTAAAAAAATTCAGGTTCACAAATTCCTAAGAAACCACTGAAGTAATCAAAAGACCAGCCCACTTACTGAATGACAGCGCATACGGCGAGAGGTGTTTGTCGAGCCTCTGTAGCGTAGCGAAGTGTCGCAAGGTCTCCGGTTGGATTGCCACAGCAAGAGCTCCAGCTGGGACATGAAAGCTTACACATGACCGCTGCATGCGGTCCTCCTCCAGACAGCGATGTTCCTTCAGCCACTCATTCATGTCGAAGAGGTAGGCATGTGTGGTGACACATCCACCCCTCTGCTGCTCCCACACAAATACTGCAAGGCTGAGGTCAGCTTCTTCGTTCCCTGTACAGCAATTTCACACGTGATGCATCGCCTTAAGCACTCACCAAAAATGGCAGTACACATCAGCATTTTCAATTAAGGACTATGCCAACCAAGCCTGCAGTCACATGGTTTAAATGGGGAATCAACGTTATAGAAATTCCTTCAACAATTTTAAAAATAACCATTGCAAACAAAAATAATTCCATGCAACCTTCTCTGAAAATACTGCCGTGATAAGAAATTTTCAAAAAATTTTATTTACTTATTTTTGTAGAACTGTGAATTTTAAGGTTTAGATTTTAGGGAAAAAATGTTACAACATAACAATACACATTTGTTAACATGCTAGTACGCCTTAAAAATTTTACAACATAACAATATACATTTGTTAACATGCTAGTACTCCTTTAAAAATGTTACATAAAAAATATTTGTTTTAAATGGTTATCTTTAAAACTGATGCACTAAGAAGAATTTCTTTAACATTGATTCCCCATTTAAACTCTAGCTGCAATCCTAGTAGGCAGAACCCTTCAAGCAGTAAAGTATGTAGATCAGGATTCCCCTATTGTTTCTGAACAAATTATAGTAAAATTATTAACAAGACACAGTGATAAACACACCTGTTTTTTGCAAGGTGCTAGATTGCAAAATTTCCATTAAATTTGTATAGTTATTTGAAATCATGAAATAAGTAAATGCTTAGTGAAAATACTAAAATACTTGTGTAATACTGACTTGCAAAGCAATAAAAGCATATTTGGTTCAAGCAAACAAATGCTGTAGTTTGTGCTGAATCGATTTTTAGAACGGCTGATTGTACAATTCTTCATTCGTTGGAACGACATTTGATAGTTTTCAATGAGTTGTTAAAATTTCAGTGGTGTTTTTGGTTAGGTTACCGCGAAACACCTTGACTGATAAATTGGATGTTAAAAGTTTCTGATATGGCAGTTTAAGTAATAATTTTACATATTTTATAACGTAACGTTGCAGTGTGCAAATATTACAGTATAAATATAAAGAGAATACTGTACTTTAAACATAGAAATGCCAACAGCACGGCACATAAAAAAGAACGATATTGGTTCAGTAAAAAAGTCATGCAAACCTCAATAGCATCGATGGAGAAAACCGAAATCTTAACTATGAATATGTTATTTTCAACAAAACTGCCTTTAATGATGGGAAAACTGGAATACAGTTTGTACAATCAAGTTATTTAGTGGAATCATTTTTTCATGCTCTTATGGCCTACAAATTACATAAATAAAAATATATAAAAAGACAGGAATTCAAGTACTCAGAGTGTAGTAGTACTTGTCAAGAGGCACACACACAAAGAAGGACGACACATTTTCCACACGGTTGCGCGATCGCGACGTTTCGCTGAATAAGTCAGCTTCACCAGGCGGCGAGTTGTAGGACACTGCAGTATGGTGGAAGGGCGCTGTTGGTAGTAAACCTAGCGGCCAGGTGGCAAACTAGGGCAGGGTGGGAAAATTGAAAAATTGCTGGTATAGATGTTGAGGCCTGGCGGCTGCCTGGATTTTGTTATTAATTGGTGAGCTAATTTCCAGCGACTGAGTTCTGAGCTATTGCTTGACGATGGTAGGGCTCTCACAACTCTGGTACTGAGAGTAGCAGGAATCTAAATCTTTGGTGGGTGAGGATCTCCAGCGATCCTGTGGGGCAGCTGGAAAAGGGAACTAGGGGGAACTGGGAGATGAGGCCTGGACAGTCTTAAGTGGGTGGCAGAGACGCAACACGCACAGGAGGATACTGCTACTTCCAGCCTCCCCCGAGAGAATGCGGCCGACTATGTACGCCAGTGCGCAGCCCCAGAACGTCAGTTGAATACTCGGCAGCTCCCTCCACCACTGTGTGTGCTGAAACACTCTGCCCACCGCCTTCCAGAAGTCTTGTAGACCAGCGTTCAGTGACTCCCGAAGAAGTCTTCTCCACCTTACACTCACTGCCACTTTGGCAGTGGCCTCAAGTCCCTTCAGGACAAACAAATGTAGGTTGGTTAGGATTCAGTTATTGTCATAGCTACTTAGCTCAATCTGCTGTTTATTAGTTTTTCCAGTTCCCCTTCACCTGGTTAATGTAGTTTACGTCCGCCGGTTTCAGTACAATTGATAGCTAAGAGATAGTACGAGCCACCGTGTATATTCCTCTGAGGAATAAACACTTGCTCTTACCTTAACACATTATAGGGTGATTGTTACTTTATACCTCGTACACGTCAACCCATGAAGGAGAAGGAGGAAACCGCGTCATGATACCAACATTGTCGAAACTAGTGTAGGACTGTGGGTTACCCTTAATCAGGCGTACGTGCATCGCCAAACTTAACACAGACGAAGGCCACCTGTACCTTGAACCAAGTACTCCGGTAGTTGGAACATTGTAAGGTAGAGCCACAACCACTAGGAACACACGCAACGAAGTGGTTCGTCATCCAGATCAGCTAACCCACTCCATCCACAGCATTGAACTTCGCCGGTTGGAGTGACACGACTGATTCTGGTTGGCCTAACCCATATTAAAAAACACCATGTTAGATCTCAGTAAAATAGTTAACATTTCGAGTCGAATTAAACATTCATTGTGTACTTGCTCATTTTTACGGAATGTTTAGGTTACGTATATCGAAACTCGCATCCCATAACAACCAGCAATCGATACTTGCTACTTATAGATGTCGCTCGCATATAAGACAAATTCAGTGCGCACGGTTTACCGTAACTTCCTAATAGTGCCAGTTTGCAATCAATTTTAGTTAATTTTCGCAATAATTAGGTAGTGTTAACGTTACATAATATATGACATACTAATTTTTTTTTTTTTTATGTAACGATCTTTGAAATCTGTGAATAAGTGGAAGAATCAAAACTTTCTCAACAATATTTGATTCATCAAATCATAATTGTATACGTAAAGAGTCAATACAAAGCTTCTCGCACATAACCCGACTTGTATTTTAGTTGGACCACCACCTACAGAAGTGAACATAAATTTTCCCCGAAAATATTCAGAAAAAATTATTTCCCGCCCAACAAGAATATCGTTATGAATTCCCAAACATTTTCCCGAAGTTTGGGATCCCGCACACCCCTAGTTTTTTGAATGTAACGAAACTTGCTAAAAACAAAAGTACCAAATCGCGACCAAACTTAAGCTTCTAAATACTAATATACCAAATGGTAAATTTGAACACGGCCAGTACAGTTTTATTTTCAGATATTTCTGCATCTCATATTTTCACACATAAAATAATTTTCCAAGAGTGATTCAATTACTGGCATAAATCGAGTAATTTTAAACAGTTTTTGAGAGGTGATAGGTTATGTATTTGTAGTAATTGGTTTTTATTGCTTCGGTTTTTTGGACTTCTGATACTCGATTATATGATTTGTCAAGAATCGAGGGTATCGAGGAATCGAGTGTGACATCCCTAGTTTTAAGTATTTACTATAACATGCCCTTCAAAAATTTTAATTTGGCTTCACATCTTCAAGGCTTTGCAAACCCCTGAATATCGTGGTTCGCAAGGTTTAACACAAATACACTGGACGCATATCAAATACATTATTAACTCTGCTATCAAGACCTCAGTGTTAAGAGCCACCCAAATCTCTACACTCCATTTTATTAATATTTACTTATCCATGCATTGCTCTAAGAGGGGAAAAAAATTCACAGAAACAACATATAGAAAAGTTTCACACCATGAGCCCTGACTGCCTCCTTCACTCTCTCCAAGCAGTAGCAGTCGAGAAAACGGGCATGTGTGTCCAACTTCAAGGCAGTGTTACAAGTTGACAGCTCCAGCGCACTTGCGAACCCCTGCACAACACAAGTGAAATACATTTATAAAGATCTACTGTAAGAAGATACTCAAGAAGTAAATAAAAACTCCTGTCTTTACTCCTACTGAGAGGCAACATGGACAACAAGAGAGCATGCCAGCTGTGCACAAAGCAACAGAAAGTCCCAACAGTGAGCTGCACTTTTACGAATGTAATTGTCAAAACCACATAAACCAGAGTAAGGTTACGCAACCTTAATGTACACACATTTTGAAATGTTAATGTTTGGACTTGTATAGAGTATAAGAGAATATTTTATCCTAACTAATATTATAAATGCAAAAGTGTGTTTGTTTGTATGTTTGTCCTTCTTTCACGTCGCAACGGATCGACGTTATTTTTTTGTACAGAGATAGTTGGAGGGCCGGGAAGTGACATAGGCTACTTTTTATCCAAAGAAAATATTTCACTCCCTTGGGGAAATTCTTATTGGAAAATGAAAAAGTACACAAACGGAATAACAATGCAACATTGCAACCGAGCAACAGATTGACGTAATTTCTTGCACAGAAATAGTTGGACAGCTGAAAGGTGATATTGGCTATTTTTTATCACGGAAAATATCTCAAAAAATTTACAAACGATAACAGTGAATCAAGTTGGAAAAAAATTTGCCACCAGAGTGCTGTCTAAACCATTAAAGATGGAACAATATCATGTAGTAAAGAATTGTGTAGAATAAAAAGACCTAAAAAAAAACTCCACGGTAGCATATCCATCTATAACAGAGAAATACTAATAAGTGTTTTTACCATTTCATTCACCGAGACGTTGAGTTTTATAATAGTATGTATAGAGTATAGAAGATTAACACTAAGTAAAATTCAACTAAATTAAAAAAAAAAAAAACCTAAATAATAATTCTGTAGTCCACGCGAGTGGAGCCGCTGGCACAGCTAATACTTCATATGTTAGTAACATACTACTGTGGCTACTGGGAAACAATGGACTTGGTGACTTACTCATTCGTGTGACGGACAAACCAACTTTTGAATTGAATTTTCCATGCAGCAGATATTTGTGATTTCACAGTTGACAATGTGGAACGCACACACATGCGCACGTACACACACACATACATGCATACAAAAGTCAGATTAACACATCTTCCACGAGGCTGCGCAGTCAAAACGTTTTGCTGGCTAGACGCACCTTGACGTTTATTGAGGGGTCGTTGGGCAACAGTGAACCTAGTGGATAGGATGTGAACTAGGGTGAGGTGGGAAATGTGAAATGTGGCAGAGGGGTTATCTTGTGTTTAAGCTCCTGTTAAACAACCAGAGTGGTGCGGGCCCTACCACAGTCTATTAATAATAATGTTGCAGATCTGCGAAGCTGGGAACTGGCCCACCAATGCATCACCAATGCCAGACAGACACTTGGCTTAAACCTAATATAACCTCTTCACCACATTAAAAATTTCCCACCTCACCCTAGTTTGCATCCTGGCCCCTAGGTTCACCGTTCGCCAACCACTGCTCAACAAACTGCAGTGTGCCACCACTTGCTGCCTGAAGAAGCTGGCCTAGCCAGCAAAACGTCGCAACCGTGCATTCACGTAGAAAATGTGTTTGTCCTACTTTTGTGTGTGTCTCGCTTTAGAAATGTAATTATTTTGTATTTGGTTCGGAAAACATGATGTTATATTTCATTGCATGTTTTTTTTTAGTTCATTACAAATTTACGTGTGGCATAAACTGTTTTGCAATGTAATGCAATCAGTGCAATCTTCAAGTTGAATATTTAGGTTTACACGAGGTGTTTTTAGCTTATGTTATGTTCGCAGACTACAAACAATATTTGAGTTGCATGCTGTGGAAAAATTTTTTTTGTTGTAATCATTAATCGTCATCTCACCTCCTTGACAGTTAGTGAAACAAGACTCTGTTATGTTCCATTACAAATTCCCCTCCAAACAAATGCAGCAAAAATTTCAATGAAGCCCCATTACTGAAAATTAGTCAATCTTGTACACACATTTTTTATAAGTTATTTACTTTGCTGAAGCAGTGCCGCCACTCTAACGTCAGCCATGTTATGGAAGGCTACATGTGTCGAATACGCATGTGCAGCAAAAGCAATCGCACTTGCGCAGAGGTATCACCTAGGCGCAGATTTCTCTGCACTTTGCATCCGTCACGTGACCAACTACTTCTTTGTTTGTTCACATTTAATTCCACTCTGGTGCAGCGCAAGTACAAATTTTGCTATGCACCCTCTAGAAATGTATATTTAATCGGCCCACTGATTTAGTACTTGTTCAGTGTGACAGCGAATGGAGTCACACTAGTTGCAACTGAATTAGGACAACTATCTTTTACCACCATTTATGTTACGTGTGTTATAAAAGTAGGTGATGGACCTTTTATAATAAGTTAACATAGAAATAATAAATCAACTGATTTTCCTGCATGATAACAGTGAAACTGTAGCTCACAGTTGCTAAAAAGCTGATTGTGGCGCTGAGTTTACACACTTTTTTTTGGCCATAAGTGAGGACCTACATATATGTTCGTCTAGGGTATTATTTCAGTAAGAAGACATTAAAATATTAAAATTAATTAATACTTACTTTGTGGCCTCGTCGCTCACCCTTAGTGGGAATGGCAGTTGAAGGGTGAGGCAGAGGTACTTCCCCCCCTGGACGATGGTGAAGCATTGGTCGCTACTTGCACAATGTTTTTCTTGGTGCTCACGTTGCTAAGCTTGGCCACTTCTATAATTGAGTGATGTGCTTTAGGTGGTGCGCTTGTGAGTGATGGGCGAGCGGGTACCCTAGTAGGGGTATAAGTGGATGTAATGTTTAGGGGCCTGACTATCCTAGTAACGTTGACTGGCCGGATGAAGGTAGGCATCTTCTTCGGCAGTGTTGGCGGCAGCACAGATACTGCACGAGGTACGTGCCAAATAAGGTTCAGGTGGACGCTCGACGAGCTGGATGCAGATCCTCTCTGACGTGCATCCTCCTCTTTCTTCCAGGTGTAAACATAGTTATCAATCGAACCGCTACTCTTCAGTACCCCAGCCTGAGCTAGCCCCCAACTTGGCAGTCTTGTCCCGCCCAGCCATATGGAAAGGCATAAGGGGGGTGTAAACCTCATAGGCAGATAGTGGGTGGCCAGTTAGCAATAGACACAGCCTGATGGAGTGTAGGGTACAGAGGTTAGGTGAGGTTGGAAGCCTGATTTGCTGGTCTTCAGCTCGGCGGCTTGGCGAGTGTAGGGCTAAGGGCTCCCTGGCGAGCGAAACATTGCTAGTGGACCCAGGTGTCACGGAGAGTGGGGCTCCTTAGGGGTTGGTCTATCATGTCCAAACAGGTGACATAGCGAGCGAAACATTGCTAGCGGACCCAGGTATCTGCCGGAGGGGCAATAGTACTAGAGAGAACTGCTCTAGTGAGACCTAGGAAGGTGGGCTTCCTAAGCTGTACTTCGAGACAGTTACCAATAGGAGACAAAAGGATTGAGGTTTGGCTCGTGGCTATCCCTAGAAGTCTTACTAGGACTGGTGACGAAAATAGGGAATGGCGAGAGCAAGGTGTGGGAAATACAGAGTGCTGGAAGAGACAACTCAACCAAGTAAGATTTATGTCTGTTTTATTGATTGCTTAACCAAACGCACATAAACCAGCCTGTACTCTGACTGAGGCCTTAAGGGCTGATCCTAAGTTGCCACTGGTTAATTACCTAGTCTCGGAAGACGCGGCGCCGCGGGGGGATGAGGGCGACCCCAAGTCAGTGGTACTCGTGATAGCTGCAGATGAGCTACAAGGTAGCTGGAAGCGCGGTGGCTTCGGCGTGCTGACGGACAGCAAGATGGTGTCGTGCAGAGTAGAACTCTCGACAGGACTGCGAAATGCAGTGACGACTTGAAGTCGGTGGATGCTTGGGCAGCGTGACGTTCTGCAAAGGCGAGACGTGATGTCTGGTGGCTCTCGGGCAGTGTGACACTGGGCAAGTGGACTGGCGTGAGACAGCCTCGAACTGAGAACTGCGGGTCCTATTTATACTCGGCTCACAGAGCCAGCAAGGGGGTTACAGGGTTTAGAGAGACACGCGAAGGAGAGAAGAGAGTAACTGAGAGCGGTGGAGACTTCTCCTCATGCGCCAGGCGCTGGAGGGGTGAGAGCAGTTACGTGATGCGAAGCGGGTTGCAGTGCAGCAGGCGGCAACAGCCAGGCAAGCCACGCTGGCTTGAAGGCTTCTTGTAGTGTGTACAGCGTAACGGCTCTTCTTAGGAGGGGCCTCGGCTGTGGCGAGGCTAGATGAGAGAATGACGTCTCTCATGGCGCGTCAACTTAAAACAACATGTTCTCACTCTAAAAACGGCTGAAAATGAGCACAATTTTTTTACTTTTGGTACCAAAGTCAATTAAAATAAGTGAAATTTTATCTGAGAAGCACATAGGTCTGAAAAGAGTCAATTCACTGGAACTATGACTGTATGTAACAGATGTAACTGGTAATTTTGCTGCTAAAATGAATAAATGGCCTACATAACATTTTAATGCAATATTTGTGTATACGGAGCTGGGGTGAATCATAATTGGTCCAAAATAAAAATAAAACTCCTTCAAAGTAACAGCCATTTTCCTAAAAGTGTGAAAAGTAGTAATTTTGAGATCTGACTGAAACAATTTGTTAGTGTGTTACACAATAAATACTATTAATATTTTTTTTTTACTTTGTTATTAAAAAGTTTCAATGTTATGACCCCTTCAGGTTTGCATTAGCCAGATATTTATCACCATATTATTACTATTATCTTAATCGAAACCACAAATATGTTATTTATACTGAATAGATTTTTAAAAGCAACCAAGAAGACAAGACAATACACGGGTCAGTTTCAGCTAACTAATTAAAGCCTGCAGATATGCAACTGGAACCTACATTATACAGATAGCCGTAAGTGTCGTCGTACTCCCATGTGTTGTACACCAGTGAGTATAAGACGGCAGCATGCTGGGTTTCATCCTCGTGTGTGCACCACAGGTAACACACCGGGTGAGGGTCATCGTTCGGCTCCTGGAACACCACATGAGACACACTGCCCATGCTTTTATTTTTCACATAGCTTGAAAACCTGCAACATACACAACCACATCAAATTATATAAATATATACAACTAAGAGACCTGCATTTGCTATTAATAGCATATAATATAATGTCTCAGTAATGATACCATCGTAATACGAAAAGCTGCATTGCCTTTAATAGGGATGGGGACTCTTCCAGAATTTCAATTCCTATTCTCAATTCCCAGATAAAATGTTATACTCTCAAATATTTATTATACCCGAAGTCTTAAATTTCAGCAAATCATAAATGTCAATGACGTTTGAAATTTAAAAAAAAAATACATGTTTACAACAATACCAAAACTCTTCTAGATCACAAAGAGTTTAATGTCATCACATGTATAATCTAAAAAACATACCACAAATAAAATAAACTTAAATATTTTACAACAATAGTAGCAAATGTCTTACCTAAAAAAAATTGTGAAGTTGATTTTATGCTAGAGATCAGAACTTCCGTCGAGTAAGTATCATAAGTTATACATGAGCAATTATTTTGCATAACATAAATTAAGACAAAAATAACACAAAACACTTATAGTAGTTAATAACATACAACAAATTTAATGATACCTAAATAGACACCACACATGATAGACAATTGCAGTAATGTAAAACACTAGTGAAAATGTCTTGCTAACATAACACAAAGAAAGTTTAGAAATTATTATTCTGAAAAATTAACATTTTAACTTTTCCTGGGTCCATATGACTGTGTTTCTTATCTGTTATTACACCAGCAGTACTAAAAAGTCTTTTTGAACATACAGTTGCTAGAGGTAAAAAGAGAAATCTCTTTGCCAACTTTTGCAGTCTTGGAAATTTATGTAATTTCCAGTATAAAAATATATTGTAATGACGCAGTATTCTTAATTTTCGGGACACGTGTTTAATTTTCTTTCACTTTGATAAACTTCGTAATATTTTTATCGGGTTTCAAATTAAAATCCGTGGTGGTTCGTTTACCGTGATAGTACGTTTATCGGGCATACATTTGCTGTTTAGTTTCGAACGTCTTAGTTTTCAGTTTCAGTAGCGTCAACATTAGATTAGAAATTTTCAGACTGCGTCAACAGTTTTAGTTTCTATGGCGCAGTTTCGATAACGTATGGAGAGCGTGCGTGGCCAGGCCCTTATCTGTGGAGAGGGAGGTGATAGGCAGCAAGTACATGTGTGCCCGTCGCCCTTCAAGTTAGTTGGAAGTCAGTCGCCACTCAGTTCAGTTGAAACCGAGCAGTTGTCTGCTCACATAGGCCGCGTCGGGCGTGACGCTAACCCCCACTTCTGCAAACATGAACTTACGAGATTATTTCTCCGCCGGCGTGGGAGGTTGCTGCATTTAATTTTCTTCGGGCAAGTTTAAAGAAATGAGTTAATTCGTAAACGACTGTGGCGCTGTTCTGCACATGTCTATTTATCGGTGAACGGTTTGTATTCTGCATACCTGAACTGCAAATATCAAGGGGGGAAAAGACGACTCTTTGGTGGTTGCAGCACATGCTTGAAGACGTCCGGCATCTGTCACTGGTGAACACTGGTGCAATTCCTCACGAGGAGGAAGAGAGCCGAGAGAGCAGAGAGTCTTAGCACGACTTGTGTTAAGGCGAGCTGCTAAGATCAACTGTCATTCTGCAGCAATGCAAGGCCTTTTATACACCTGGCCGGGGGTGTCTCGAGTTCCTTCAGCCAAACAGATTCAAGGAAATCCCAATATATCAGGAGAAACCAAATACAGTAATACTCACTCTAGCTTTAAGTTCCTCATGTTCCAAAGTTGAAAGAAGCCCTCGTCATAGCCCACAACAAGCCCCACAATTCGTGAGACAGCCTGCAGGCACGAGACAGAAACATTATGGTTGATTATCTCGATGCTCATCTGGGAAGCCTTGTCCACAACCATGCCAATTTCCTTCAGGTACGTGCCTAGCAACATATCCACACTCCATCACACCAACATATGGATTAAACTAATATATACCACTCAGGGTTATTATTGTCAAAATAGAAGAATGTATGAAACTTATGTAAACAGATGTATACATATGATGAGTCTAAAAGGTTTGGTGAATGGTCTGCTATCTAAACAAACAATATGAGCCAGGTGCGTGCATATGCACATGGATAATTCAGACACACGTCAAGAAGAACCACCCTGACATGCCATGGGCGACATCACTACTCATTCTCACCTTCCCACAGTCATGGCCCCCTCCCAAGCAGTATATGCCACAGGATGCCCTTGTGGCCCACGGTTAGCTACAGGCCAGCTGATGCCTTTTGCTGGTCCGCAACCCACTTCACATCCCAACACAGCGTTCACCCCTTTGGCCGTGGAGGGGAAACGCAGCCTGTCTTCTTCGTCACTTCTCTGCCGCCCTCTCTCTGTTACCCGCACACACCAGAGGTTGAGGCAGACTCATGCTGCTCTTTTGCAGAAAGTTTCTCTGCTCGGCTACGTACTGACTAGCAAACTCTCGCAGCTCTGTTGTAGAAAGTTACTCTGTCCCGCATCATACTGGCTTCCTCAACCACTAGCAGATTCTCGCAGCGCAGTTGCAGGGCGTCACTCAGCCCGGATGTGGGCCGATATCACTTTCCTCTATTAGTTAATGCAGCTCCAGTCTGCAGGTCTGAATACCATACCACTGGAGTCACCCTCACCCCCTTGGCTCCGCATTTTCTGAGACTAGCAGTTGCTCAGGTTGGCATCTTAGGATCGGCCTTCCAGGCCCAAGTAAGGGTACAGGCTTGTTATGTGTGTTTACTGTTTCAGCAATAAACAGACATAAACCGATTTGGCTGAAATATCACTCCAGCTACTATTTTTTCTCAACCTGCTTCCTACTATTTCCTGTTTCGTCCAAGTGAACCTCAGACACAGTTGCAGGAGCAGGCACAAGCCACCACCTCTGTTAGTGATAAACGCAGCCAATTTGGAATATGTTTGTTTATTGCCGGAAGAAATAATACACGTATCCAGTCTGTACCCTGATTAGGGTCTAAAGGGTCAAACCTAGGTTGCCAACAGAGGTTTCTCTCAGTCTCTGAAGATGTGGTAGCTGATCAGAACTCTGACTCGTATACAGTAGAAACGTGGATAGTGTAGAAACGTGGATAGTGTAGAAACGTGGATAGTGTAGAAACGTGGATAGTGTAGAAACGTGGATAGTGCCAAGTAGCCGTGAGACATTACTGGCTTTGTTGGCATCCAGGCAGAGTAACGTTCTGAGAATGGAGCTGTGCTAGGCAGGTAGAAAGCTTCGATACACAGCCGGGCAGAGTGAAGTCCTGCGACTGAGCTACACAAGTCAGCTAGAGATGAAGTAAAAGGCTTAGGTACGCGGCCAGGCAGTGTGACATCCTGCAACTGGAGCTACGCAAGTCAGCCCCAAGCTGATGACCACGGGTCCTATTTATAATCTAAGCACAGGGCCAGTGCAGGGGGCACTGAGAGGCGGAAAGGTAGTGGCAGAAACGGCATTAAGTAAATGTGTTTTCTCATTGTACTTGCACTGGCCTAATTCGTAACAAAGTAATGGTTAATTTTAAGGCGGTGCCTACACGGCCAACGAAAAACTGCGCCAGAGGCATGAAGCTAGTTGTTGACCGGCACGCGGAAGAAGCAGCTGGCTTGTGAGCAATTCCTGGCATCACAGTTGTATGTTATAACTGGGCTGCGTTCCCATCCACGGCAGAAATGGTTTTCACACAAAAACGTGAACTTTTTTCGCAAATTGCCTAATGTTTTACGGTTCTTACTATGTTGAGGAGGCGGATGTGGTGTAGTGGTTAGCCTACTTGCCTCTCACCTAGGCGAACCAGGTGNTGGCTTTGTTGGCATCCAGGCAGAGTAACGTTCTGAGAATGGAGCTGTGCTAGGCAGGTAGAAAGCTTCGATACACAGCCGGGCAGAGTGAAGTCCTGCGACTGAGCTACACAAGTCAGCTAGAGATGAAGTAAAAGGCTTAGGTACGCGGCCAGGCAGTGTGACATCCTGCAACTGGAGCTACGCAAGTCAGCCCCAAGCTGATGACCACGGGTCCTATTTATAATCTAAGCACAGGGCCAGTACAGGGGGCACAGAGAGGCGGAAAGGTAGTGGCAGAAACGGCATTAAGTAAATGTATTTTCTCATTGTACTTGCACTGGCCTAATTCGTAACAAAGTAATGGTTAATTTAAAGGCTGTGCCTACACAGCCAATGAAAAACTGCGCCAGAGGCATGAAGCTAGTTGTTGACCGGCACGCGGAAGAAGCAGCTGGCTTGTGAGCAATTCCTGGCATCACAGTTGTATGTTATAACTGGGCTGCGTTCCCATCCACGGCAGAAATGATTTTCACACAAAAACGTGAACTTTTTTCGCAAATTGCCTAATGTTTTGCGGTTCTTACTATGTTGAGGAGGCGGATGTGGTGTAGTGGTTAGCCTACTTGCCTCTCACCTAGGCGAACCAGGTGCATTTCTCGATTAGGTTGCTCCTTGATTTTCGCACATGGGAATAGTGCCAGACAATGCTGCAGGTTGGCAGTTTTTCTGAGACCTCCCATTTTCCCCACCCTTGCATTCTGGTACTGCTTCATACTCACCTCACTTCACCCTCATCGGCTCTCAAGACCTCGATGTTAAGAGCCACTCAAAGCTCTCCAGCCAGTGGCATGTATGACGTAACACTCTTCTTGGAGGGGGCCTTAGCTATGGCGAGGCTAGATTGGGATAATGTTGTCGCCCATGGCACGTCAATTTATTTGTATCTTCTGTTCTGTTTATTTTCTAATAGTACTATTACCAAAAAGTTTTAGACACATTAAAACATTGTACAACAGATACATATTACATATTAGAGCAAATTATTTACATTTTCCTATTAAAAAAATTTACATAAATTAATAAATAAAATAACATCTACTAGTCAAACATACCGTTTATGAGGACACAAACATGGTCACCTGCCCGTGTCATGAGCCGTTCGTCATTGCCAAGATGGGTGCTACCAGGTGTGACAGGCACCAAGTAGCAGGCGTCAAACTCATCCCGGAAAATTCCTTGCGGCTGAGCACCTGCAAGAAATTGTTTAGCTCAGTCCACCAGACAACTACACACAATGCCATTTGCGTGGCTATTCTACAGCAATAACTGGGGTTGAGAGGTTTCGGCAACTCGTAACATCAGAGTCTTGAGACCCATGAGAGTGAAATGACGTATGAAGCAGTGCTAAACTGCAAGGGTGGGGAAACCAGCTGACCAGTGGCATCATCAACATGATTCCCATTTGCATAAATCCAAGAGCGGCACCACCAGGAATCAAGCCCAGGAGAGACTTTTCTAAATTAAGAGTAACTGTTGCCACACACCACCATTATTTGTCCAATAACTTTTAGATATTTTTTTAAATCATGATAATTTGTTAAATAGAGATATTTTATAATAATTTCAGAAAAATATATACTTGTGGAGGTGGTTACATTTATTGTACATACTTTGTTCAAAAAACCTCATCATGTCTTATTACCTCTTTAATGTAATAGTTAAGGTTACAAAAAGGCTGCTAGGCTACCAAAAATATATAAAAGGACAGTACTCGTCAACAGGCACACAAACAAAGATAGGACTACGACATTTTTCACGTGAAAAATGTGACGTCTTACCTTTGTGTGTGTGTCTGCTGGGAAGTCCTAGATTGCGAGTACTTTAATTTATGTGCTTTTATATATCTTCAATGTAATGATTAAATGTTATCTGTACAAATAATTTTATGTAGAGATGTACAAGTGTCTGCAATATTAAGAAATAATTGAGATTAAAAAAATGTTCACTTTCGTCTCAAGATAGTTTTTGGATCTCAAAGACTTTCGAGGGATCACCTTTATTAGTTGGCATGGATAGTTTTTTAGTACCAGTGTCCTGAGCCTATCGTCCAAAATTACGTGCAGTAGTGCTTCTTCTTGCTTAGCCATAGAGCTGGGCTGACTCACATGGCCATTGTGTTTATTTTGAACAAGAAGGGTGCCTTTTGCATAGTAAAAATATTGAGCTGCTCCTTCACTGAGGCCGAGGTGCCACCCTGCTGTGAGGTAATCATCAACAATGACATTGACAAGTGTAGACATGAAGGGAGAAATGGAACAGACCAAATATTGAAAACAATATACTAAGAGTGCCGTACCACTGACAATGTGCTTGACAGTCAACCGTGGTTTTACCGGTTACGGTCTAAGATCAAGTTACAGTAGAACCCTGTAATAAAATTTTTCAAGGGGTCAGTAAAATAAAATGTTATATGCGGGAAACAGTATTACACCTGCAGGAACACATCAAGCGAAACAAAATTCTAATGTAATAACTTTTGTATATAAATAGCTAGTCAAGTACTTCAAAATCTTCATCTGAATCATTTGATGCAAAAATATTGGTGATCTGAATTCCATGAACCATATCATCAATTAATGCACGATGACATGTATATACTAACATTATCATGTACTAACATTGTGCATTTTGACTGTCAGTTAGGTTAGGCCTAACTTTCGTAAGTGTTTTGCAATGAATCACATCACTATGAACTACAAGATGGTGAACATTGAAAAAAACAGTTTGAGGCAAGATGGCGGGCGTGTTGTATGCACGAGAGTGCATCGCTAAAATTTGTTTTCTCGATCAGGCAAAAAAAAATGTGAATCCAAGTTGTAATCGTTGAACATTTTATGGTCCTATGGGCCAGATTGAGATGCTAGCAACCGGACGTGTAATTACAGACTCGTGAAAGCGGAATTATGAGAAAGTGTAAATGCAAACAAAGAAAGTTCGCCTTCGCCTTCGCCATGGCAGCATCAACAACAGATCTGCAACTACATAATTTTCGAAATTCCAAATTCACAAGCAGATCAGAATCAGAAACCCCATAAATCTCATGAGTTATTGTTCTTTGCTAAACTCTTCTTAATATTCATAAAATACAGACAAGTAACAACACANCGCCTTCGCCTTCGCCATGGCAGCATCAACAACAGATCTGCAACTACATAATTTTCCAAATTCCAAATTCACAAGCAGATCAGAATCAGAAACCCCATAAATCTCATGAGTTATTGTTCTTTGCTAAACTCTNGAAATTCCAAATTCACAAGCAGATCAGAATCAGAAACCCCATAAATCTCATGAGTTATTGTTCTTTGCTAAACTCTTCTTAGTATTCATAAAATACAGACAAGTAACAACACAAATAATACGCGTAAAACTTACTATGTTATTAAGAATTCTTCAAAATTCAAAGAAACAGACTGGAAGCTACTGAAAATTAACTAAATTAAAATAGTAATTGACATTTTAAACATCTTACAACATTATACACAATATTAGAACAAAATTATCACTTGACTAAGAAACATTGTATATTAAATACAAAGAAATCTCAGCTCAAAGTACTTTTCACTTTTAAGTACATCTTTCAAATTCCCTGCAGAAGTAATATCATTAAATACTTGTTCATTATAAAGTATTTTTCAATATTAAGTATAAAATTTCAAGTCCCTTGCATACTTTGTATTGAGATTCTACTGTAATTCCTTGCAACTGTCATAAAAACACCATATGTTATTTTTTATTACACAGATGTACCAAAGAACTGAACTGTTCGCAAGAAAAATAACACATAATTCACATTTACCCCGATGACATCAAATCCATCTAGTCTAGATTACTGTCAACAAAAAAAATTACACAAAATTGTAAAAATTAGTAAAATACTGACAGTGTGTTTACACACAAAGGATCGCCCACGCGGATGGGTCGCAGGTGTGTTTCCCGGCAAAAAAAATCTACTTTTTTAACCATAAGGGTCACCCACGCGTATTTGTCGCACCATACTTTTGCCATTAGTAAAACTTTTTTTTTTNTACTTTTTTAACCATAAGGGTCACCCACGCGTATTTGTCGCACCATACTTTTGCCATTAGTAAAACTTTTTTTTTTTTCAACAACATATAAATTTATATTATTGTTTAATAGAATAACAATAAAAGTGGCATTTCCTGTGTCACNTTTTTTTTTTCAACAACATATAAATTTATATTATTGTTTAATAGAATAACAATAAAAGTGGCATTTCCTGTGTCACCTCGGCTTAACGATGGTGCGTCAGTGCCTTTCAGTTCTACTTTGTATCACCTCCAGCCGCCCAGCCCTACTTGCTCGCTCCCTTTATTTCTTTCTCCATCTTGCTCGGTATCCCTCCCTTCTGCTCCCTCTCCCTCACACTCTCTTCCACACTGTCTTTCCCCTCGTCAGCCTCACAGATTCTCCACAAAGCCGCTTTGCGGTGGTTGGAGGAGAAATGTGAAGGAGAGGAAGCACTGTGAGGGCAATGAACAGCTGGATGCCATCACTCACATCATGCCCTTCCCCCTCTTTCTCTGGCCAGATGCCACAGCCAGCAGCAACTGTGTGTGATCATGATGACGCACACACACATGCACCAATGCAAGCCCAGTGACAGCTGGCCAGCCGAGCACTTGCTGGCTGAGTTGGCAGGCTACGCACAGCGCACATGGCACACAATTCATACAATGTGTTGAGGCATTTTGACATAAGCAAATGAGTTTTATTGTCTTGCGTAAGTTTTATTTGTGAAAAACCAAGAAAATGTAATTATTTATATACATATTGTATCCCAAAGTAAAACAAATTTTTTTTTGGTAGAAGTGAAAAAACTGCATAAGGGTCGCACACCATTGTTTGGATACACTAAATATGCATAAAATGCATGACCCATACTTGAGTAAACACGGTACATAGTCATATTACAGTAGTTCCAATTCTTGTAAATTTCAGACACAGGTTACAAATGTTGCAAAGTATGAAAGTGAATTCCATGGAGAAAAATGAGAAATTAATAATACACAACATGAATCCAAAACAAGCACCGCCCTTAGTTAAAAGAAAAAATAATTTCCTTTTCATAAAAAGATTGTAATAAAAAATGCTAACGCTCATATTCACTGCGGCGAAGGTCAACTAGAAACACTTCTCCCTTGGAAAGTCCAACAGCCAAAATTCCATCCATGTCCCTGAGAGTCTTTTGCATCACTTGACGAGATTTCCAGTTGCCGAGTCCATGGTCGACGACACTCAGGGATGTTACCTTCATATCAACACAAGCAGGTGCCATTGATGAACACAGAAACACCGTTGGGAATGTGTCAAAATACAACAAGCACACAGGCAAAATTCAAACCATTTGAAACAAATGAAAACCATAATAAAGTAATGACAACACATTACCAAAGATTAAGTTCAGGTTTTAAGTTGTATCGTTATGCACTGTAAATAGGAAGGTGATGAAGAATCGTGATTAGAGTCTGAGTATGACCTTATTCATAAATTTTTCATTCCAGATGTTGGGCTCACACAATCAATGATTTGGCCTCTTTGCCACATGAGCGTGATTCTATATCAATTGTGGCCACCAAGGATATCACCACACAACACTCCTGATTATCAATGGAGTGGTAATAGGCAATTAAAAATGAAAACCAATCACAAAAAAAAAACACACTTAGGCACCAAACTGAAGACTAAGTCATCAGGTCTACAATGTTTGTAAGTGTCTTAAAACAATCTGTTTCGTACAACTACTTCCAGTAGCACTATGAACAAAACACATAATGTACTATGCTATACAACACGTAAGTAGTAAAATTGAAAATATAATGCTACGGATACGCTACATACAGTAATATAAGTGAAAGTGAATTATTTGGTAAATTTTTAATAATTTGTTTGTTTTAACTTTGGTTAAAAAAAAACCAGACTGGTCGATTTTTCTGAGAATACAGGTTGGTTTCTGTTTTTATGAAAATTACCGAACCATAAGTTTGGTTAACCAATCAGCCCTAATTATTATTATTATATTACATTAATACATCTTATGAAAGTTTATTACAATTCAAATGTGTTTCACGTTATATGCAAAATATTTTTAATATAGGTTGTTCATGGTTAATTGAACATATTTGAAAGCCATGCTTAGAATCTATNGTGACAGCTGGCCTACCGAGCACTTGCTGGCTGAGTTGGCAGGCTACGCACAGCGCACATGGCACACAATTCATACGATGTGTTGAGGCATTTTGACATAAGCAAATGAGTTTTATTGCCTTGCGTAAGTTTTATTTGTGAAAAACCAAGAAAATGTAATTATTTATATACATATTGTATCCCAAAGTAAAACAAATTTTTTTTTGGTAGAAGTGAAAAAACTGCATAAGGGTCGCACACCATTGTTTGGATACACTAAATATGCATAAAATGCATGACCCATACTTGAGTAAACACGGTACATAGTCATATTACAGTAGTTCCAATTCTTGTAAATTTCAGACACAGGTTACAAATGTTGCAAAATATGAAAGTGAATTCCATGGAGAAAAATGAGAAATTAATAATACACAACATGAATCCAAAACAAGCACCGCCCTTAGTTAAAAGAAAAAATAATTTCCTTTTCATAAAAAGATTGTAATAAAAAATGCTAACGCTCATATTCACTGCGGCGAAGGTCAACTAGAAACACTTCTCCCTTGGAAAGTCCAACAGCCAAAATTCCATCCATGTCCCTGAGAGTCTTTTGCATCACTTGACGAGATTTCCAGTTGCCGAGTCCATGGTCGACGACACTCAGGGATGTTACCTTCATATCAACACAAGCAGGTGCCATTGATGAACACAGAAACACCGTTGGGAATGTGTCAAAATACAACAAGCACACAGGCAAAATTCAAACCATTTGAAACAAATGAAAACCATAATAAAGTAATGACAACACATTACTAAAGATTAAGTTCAGGTTTTAAGTTGTATCGTTATGCACTGTAAATAGGAAGGTGATGAAGAATCGTGATTAGAGTCTGAGTATGACCTTATTCATAAATTTTTCATTCCAGATGTTGGGCTCACACAATCAATGATTTGGCCTCTTTGCCACATGAGCGTGATTCCATATCAATTGTGGCCACCAAGGATATCACCACACAACACTCCTGATTCTCAATGGAGTGGTAATAGGCAATTAAAAATGAAAACCAATCACAAAAAAAAAAAAACACACTTAGGCACCAAACTTAAGACTAAGTCATCAGGTCTACAATGTTTGTAAGTGTCTTAAAACAATCTGTTTCGTACAACTACTTCCAGTAGCACTATGAACAAAACACATAATGTACTATGCTATACAACACGTAAGTAGTAAAATTGAAAATATAATGCTACGGATACGCTACATACCGTAATATAAGTGGAAGTGAATTATTTGGTAAATTTTTAATAATTTGTTTGTTTTAACTTTGGTTAAAAAAAAAACCAGACTGGTCGATTTTTCTGAGCATACAGGTTGGTTTCTGTTTTTATGAAAATTACTGAACCATAAGTTTGGTTAACCAATCAGCCCTAATTATTATTATTATATTACATTAATACATCTTATGAAAGTTTATTACAATTCAAATGTGTTTCACGTTATATGCAAAATATTTTTAATATAGGTTGTTCATGGTTAATTGAACATATTTGAAAGCCATGCTTAGAATCTATTTTCCTCTTATTTTGTTGTATTCTACTACCATATCTATATTTAACATTGTCATGGGCCTGATCACTTTATTGATGTGCCATCAAAGCGAAACCATGGAATTCTTAGGAATGTAAATGCCTTACTAATATGCAGATTTATTTTCTACTGTGTATAAAACAAGAAACACTAATTTCAGTGGCTATAAATTTAAAAATTAAATTTGCAATACAACATTAAGTCATAAAACTGTTTTTATTATTTTGCTGCCAACTTAACTAGGAGTCTGTTGCCAGTGTGTACTGTATTATATAAGTAGTCAGTCAATGATTTGTAACGATGTAGTTAATATAATTTAATAGGGACATTTGGTTACTTTTGTTTTGCAAGGAATTGTAACAGCTTATTAGTATTAGAAGTTTTGGCTGTGTTAGTGTCATGCGTTTGCTTTTTCTAAAGTTGCAGTTGATGCTGTGTCAGCAATCGGAGATAAAAGCTTTTACGACTTTCGTTAAAATTTTTTCCTTTGAGAATGTTCTAGAAATTCTATTATTTTACTACGACGCAGTTCGGTATGGCGTGAGGAAAAGGTTGCGACGAGGGTCGCACAGTATTCCAAAGGGATTCTGTACCATGCCATGCCCTTATTTGGTTAGGTTTTTGGCACCGTAGTGTGAGGAGTGAGGGTAGTGCGCACGGCGACTTTAGTCCCGAGCGCCTGCCGCCCGCTAACAGTTGTCAACCAGCTCTCAGAGGAGACACGTCGAGCGTGGCAAATTTCGCCCATACCGACAAGCACCCGTACCTTCACGTATTTTATTGTTTTTAACTTCAATTTTCAGACAAACTTTATTCTACTAAATTATTTTTGCCGGTGTNTACCTTCACGTATTTTATTGTTTTTAACTTCAATTTTCAGACAAACTTTATTCTACTAAATTATTTTTGCCGGTGTGGGAGCTCGTTAGGGTGCCAGGAGGGAACTGTCGTTCCTTCTGCCTTCGTAATTTATTCTAGCGATGCGAGTTTTGAGTGAAGTGAATAATAAATAAACTCCGCGACGNCGTTCCTTCTGCCTTCGTAATTTATTCTAGCGATGCGAGTTTTGAGTGAAGTGAATAATAAATAAACTCCGCGACGCTGGTCTTTGCTCGTCTGACTTGTTAAGCTAAGTGTTCATGACTCTGCATTAATAGAAGATTGTGAAGTGCTTTTTCAACTTAAAATAAAAATACGAAGGAAAAAATCTGAGACTTGAATTCTTTTATTTTTAACATGGCACCTATATTTACGTTTTGTGTCTCTACCGAGTGAGTAAAACTGAGCTGTGATTTCGGCCTCCAATTTAGACGTTTGCGACATTACAGAAGGTTGCTTTCTAAAAGTGCTCACTTTACCGGCTGTTCAGCATTTAAAGGTATGTACCTACAATAAAACTAAATGGGGGCAAAGAACAACAAAAATCAGTCTACCTCATCTTTAACCTATTGTCACAACAGCTGCGAGGATAGTAATGCTCCACTCACTGGATTTGGCATGTGCACAGCACGCACAATCCTGGATATGTGCATGTCAAAGACGCACACCATTCCTGTTTGGTTGTTGTGGTTTAACCCCACCACCACCTGACGGATCTTCCCCTCCCTGCGAGTTGGCAGGTGCGTCACACACGTCACCTCTGTGGTCACCTCTACGTCGGGGTCTGGAGCTGGCATGTTGGCGAAAGTGCAGAGGTTCACCTGGGAGCCATCCACCCCTGAGATGATATAAAGCCGCGTGCCTTGGCATAACCACGTGTACTGGCTACCTGCGAAAACAAGAAAAACTTCAACCTCTGATGCAAACACTCATCTTCTAATTACTGTGCCTGTGAGTGAGTGAATGACTGAAGAGGAGATTTGGACATCTCTTAACAGCAAAGTCTTGAGAGACGATGAGGAAGAAGCGAGGTGAGAATAGAACAACGCCGGTATGAAGGGGCGGGGGAAACGGAAGATGATCCCGGAGAAAAAACTNAAGAAGCGAGGTGAGAATAGAGCAACGCCGGTATGAAGGGGCGGGGGAAACGGAAGATGATCCCGGAGAAAAAACTCGCCGATCAGCGACATCGTCCGGCACGATTCCCACACGCAACNCTACCTGCGAAAACAAGAAAAACTTCAACCTCTGATGCAAACACTCATCTTCTAATTACTGTGCCTGTGAGTGAGTGAATGACTGAAGAGGAGATTTGGACATCTCTTAACAGCAAAGTCTTGAGAGACGATGAGGAAGAAGCGAGGTGAGAATAGAACAACGCCGGTATGAAGGGGCGGGGGAAACGGAAGATGATCCCGGAGAAAAAACTTGCCGATCAGCGACATCGTCCGGCACGATTCCCACACGCAAGAGACCCGGCCAGGTGTGTGAACCATGATCAGAGGTTGTTCGCCATGTTTGTAGGCATGGAGGATTCCCTGGATTCTGTACTGAAACAGTTTTGGGAGATAGAAGGACCCTTCATATCACTGTCAAGGAACTCAATGATGATTTTTGTGAAACACACTTCAAGGGCTCTCACACTCGAGACGAGTCAGGAAAGTACAAGGTTCGTCTTCCATTCATACCTCAGGCGTTACCTCTTGTAAATTCACATGCAAGTGCCGAACGTAAATTTCATGCTTCAGAAAGGAAAATTGCCTCTCAGCCTGACACAAAACTGTACACAGAATTTATGCATGATTACAACAAGTCAGGTCACTTGAAACAGTATCTTCCCCCAACTCGACAAGTAGATGGTACACACACTCCCATTTATTTCATTCCTCACCATGATGTGTGCAAGATGTCCAGCTCAACCACTAAGTTGAGAGTGATTTTGATGGCAATACAAAAATCTTAATTGGTGTATCACTCAATGACATTTTGCTACCAAGACCCAAACTCCAAAATGATATTATTTTGAGATTCAGGCTTAACACTGTTGTCTTCTTGTGTGACATTAAGTAGATGTACCGCCAAATTCAGATTCATGAAGATGACCGACCTTACCAACCGATTCTCTGGCAGTTTTACAACTCAACACTGTGACGTATTGATGTATGGATTGTCACCATCCCCATTCCTTGTGATCCTTACCCTAGAGCAGTTGGCCTCAGATGCTCTCAAAAACCACATTTTTGTGGATGACATTGTTACAGGTGCAATNGAAAAATCTTAATTGGTGTATCACTCAATGACATTTTGCTACCAAGACCCAAACTCCAAAATGATATTATTTTGAGATTCAGGCTTAACACTGTTGTCTTCTTGTGTGACATTAAGCAGATGTACCGCCAAATTCAGATTCATGAAGATGACCGACCTTACCAACCGATTCTCTGGCAGTTTTACAACTCAACACTGTGACGTATTGATGTATGGATTGTCACCATCCCCATTCCTTGTGATCCTTACCCTAGAGCAGTTGGCCTCAGATGCTCTCAAAAACCACATTTTTGTGGATGACATTGTTACAGGTGCAATAACTGTCAAGGATGCCCAGTCCTCCTAAATTCAGATGATTAATCTGCTACATTGGAATGGTTTTGCACTAAGAAAGTGGTAGAGCAATCAGCCCCAGATTTTGGAAGATGTGTCAATTACTCATTGTGAAAACCCTAAAATGCTTCTTGATTTATCCAATGGGTGTGTTGTTAACATTCTTGGTGTTCAGTGGAACCCAGAAAAGGATGTTTTCTCGTACCATCTAAGTGTCAATAGTGGCATTGCTACCAAACGTTTTGTTCTGTCACAAGAAGTTCGAATCTATGATCCCGTGGGTTGGTTGTCACCAATTTTAGTATGGGCCAANGATTGTCACCATCCCCATTCCTTGTGATCCTTACCCTAGAGCAGTTGGCCTCAGATGCTCTCAAAAACCACATTTTTGTGGATGACATTGTTACAGGTGCAATAACTGTCAAGGATGCCCAGTCCTCCTAAATTCAGATGATTAATCTGCTACATTGGAATGGTTTTGCACTAAGATAGTGGTAGAGCAATCAGCCCCAGATTTTGGAAGATGTGTCAATTACTCATTGTGAAAACCCTAAAATGCTTCTTGATTTATCCAATGGGTCTGTTGTTAACATTCTTGGTGTTCAGTGGAACCCAGAAAAGGATGTTTTCTCGTACCATCTAAGTGTCAATAGTGGCATTGCGACCAAACGTTTTGTTCTGTCACAAGTGGTTCGAATCTATGATCCCGTGGGTTGGTTGTCACCAATTTTAGTATGGGCCAAAATCTTGATGTAGTGGCTGTGGACTCAAGGCATAAGTTGGGATGACCCCTTGCCATCACCCACTAAGAGGAAAAGTGGGATCTGTTCATTGATGGGTTAAGCCAACTGGAAGCAATTAGCCTCTTGCACTTCATATGCCCCAATGTGAACACTGTGGAAATCCATGGCTTCGGACGCTTCTGAGTGTACGTATGCAGTTGCTGTTTATTTGAGGAGGAGCATGGATACTCAGAGGAGTGTGTGTGCATCTTGTAATGGCTAAGTTACGGGTAGCAACACTGAAACAAGTGTCTCTCTCTCGACTGGAGCTTTGTGGTGCCCACCTGCTTGCAAAACTGATTCACTACTGCCATACTTTTCTGACACAGTACTTGAATGTCACTGCCATCCATGCTTGGACTGACTAGTGTTACTTCTGTCTGGATTAAAACCCAGCTGTACTTGTTGAAGAAGTTTGTTGCCAATAGCGTTTCTCAACTNCTTGCCATCACCCACTAAGAGGAAAAGTGGGATCTGTTCATTGATGGGTTAAGCCAACTGGAAGCAATTAGCCTCTTACACTTCATATGCCCCAATGTGAACACTGTGGAAATCCATGGCTTCGGACACTTCTAAGTGTACGTATGCAGTTGCTGTTTATTTGAGGAGGAGCATGGATACTCAGAGGAGTGTGTGTGCATCTTGTAATGGCTAAATTACGGGTAGCAACACTGAAACAAGTGTCTCTCTCTCGACTGGAGCTTTGTGGTGCCCACCTGCTTGCAAAACTGATTCACTACTGCCATACTTTTCTGACCCAGTACTTGAATGTCACTGCCATCCATGCTTGGACTGACTAGTGTTACTTCTGTCTGGATTAAAACCCAGCTGTACTTGAAGACGTTTGTTGCCAATAGTGTTTCTCAACTCCAGGACCTGGTTCCTCCCAAACGTGTAAGTTCCAAGGACAATCCATCCAATTGTGCCATTCGAGGCATGCTTCCCCGTGAATTTCTTGTGCAGGATCTTTGGTGGCACGGCCCTCAGTAGCTAATTAACCTACCTAACCAATGGCCAGTGACTGTTCTAAATCAATCCACAGACAGTCACCCAGAGCTCGAATCAACACATGTTATTATACTAAATAAAATCAACACATGTTGTTCTACTAAATACACATGAAGCTCCTGAAGAGTTGCCAGTCTTGCAACACATTTCTTCGTGGCACAAACTTATTCGTATTTTGGCATACATAATGCATTTATCAAGCGCATTCAAAAACAGACTTGTATTGGTGGAGCCCTGATCTTGGTGGAACTGGAGCAAGCTTTTTTTCTTGTGTGCAAATGTGTTCAGCATGTACATTTTCAAGAAGACTTGGCGTGGCTAAAGGAAGGGAAACACGAGCGCTTGGCCCCTATTTTGGAAGATCATGGTGTGCTCAGGACGGGTGGTCAACTGTCAAATGCCAACATTAGATTTTCCTCTAAACATCCCTTCATACTACCAAAAAACCATGAAGCTGTTGGAGCTTTTGTATATCACTACCACATGAAGTACCCTCAAGCTGCACCTCAACTCCTGCTGTCTCTCGTCATAGAAATTCTGGATTCTTCTATCTCGTTTGTTGATCCGATCCAAAGTCTTCAGATGTCTGCGTTGTTTCCATTGTTGACAAGTGAACACTCTATAAAGACAATGTGTTTTGTTTTTATGTTTTGTGTGAGAAACGTGTTTGTGTTGGCATGTATATTTAGGTTAGAGAACAGAAAGGAAAAAGGAGACAAAACTTTATTTCATTTACACTGAAAGTAAAAAAAAAAATACCTTGGTTCTTAACATTTACTTTTTGTAGTCCATGGAACTGACACCTCGACTAGCTATGTAGGACAAAACATACACAGCAGTTTTCCAGTGGTACCAACAGTTTTCAAAGCAGAAATAATTTTCCTTACTCATAAATTAAAATTCAATTCAGTAAGTATGATGGTAGAGAAGGAGCAAAGAGAAACAAAATCAGAATACATTTTTCTATAGTGTTTTATTTCAGAATTATACTTTATTATTTGTTTGAATTATTTAGGATGAAAAGTAATAATATGAGCTGATTGAAAATATTATATTATCTTGACAGTGTGAATGCAATGAAAAGTTAATAGCAATGTAAATTGGAGTAAAATTACTTCAAGATATTACCATCCTTAAAATATATTTTTGTTTAAATTAAATAAAAGAAAAAAAGAAAATACTATAAATTTAAAATAGTGTTGCTTCCCCAATATAACTTTAAAAATTAACATTTGAAAAATCAATTTACTAGCTGTCTCACGTAACTGCAATAAAAATCAAATATTAAATTTACTATCCCAAAAATCTGAAAATTACTGAAAATTAAAAAGTTTTCTCTTCAAAAATTGTTTTCAAATAAGTTAAAATTTCTCAGGGTTCACAAACTAAAATTTTGGTGTAAACCTCAATCAGTAGAGTGATGGACCACTGGTTTCCATTCTGCATACTAATTAGGACTAACTATCCTTAAAACTTTACTGATGCCAAAGTCCGTAATGCTTTTAAGTGTAATCAAGTTCAGTAATAGATAGACGAGCCCCTCTGCCTCAGATAAAGGCTTAGCGTTACCTTTCCGTAGCGGCATCACACTCACTGATAATGGCGCCTGGCACTAAGCGGCGGCGCATCATCTGATGGCAGGAACAACTGCAAAATTAGCTGAATCCTTAAGGATCTCTTCTTAACGTGGCCGGATTCTCCTAATAATAACTTAAACTTCTGGGACCAACTACTACAACTGAGGATTATAACGATCCAAATCCCTGTGTAATTAAAACACGGCCGTAAGGTTTAAAAGTCCCACTCAGAAGCTAACTAATTACGGCAACTATCTCTCGTCTCAGCGCTATAAAAAATTACTACTTCCGGTGTCCACATGTAAGACGGCCAGCATCATACCCAACTACATTCCTTCCAGACGGCATACGCGACCAACCTTGTACCGGGGTCAGATCAAAGCGAAGCACATTTTTATTCAAACTCCCCAGCAATGAGTTTGTCTAGCCAGCGTTACTGACAGACACCAAGTGAACCTTTGTCGGAGCGTGACGTACTTGCAGCCTATAGGCGTATGTCACCTAAACCAATTCAATACAAGTCATATTTCACCTAACATGAAAAAAAACTGTGGTCTACAAAATATTCAAAAATAAGTTGCGAAGATTGCTTGATGACATTGCTACAAAACCCCTGAATCGCCCAAACTTGCACCCNAAATATTCAAAAATAAGTTGCGAAGATTGCTTGATGACATTGCTACAAAACCCCTGAATCGCCCAAACTTGCACCCTCCATTTGTAATTCACAAAACATCCCACAGCTGTATTAAGAAGGCATGATACCTGAAATTTATAACTGACGATTCTATCAGGGTAAAATGGTACTTTTATGCTACAGTACACTTCAATGTTCCTTTGTTTACAAAACACATAACCACAAACATAAACAAATGTGTCTGAATACATAATTTAGATAGTATTTCCTAGTAACAGGAAAAAATTTATAAAAAATGTATCATGCTGAATATTAAAAGGAGAAAATTCAGATAGAAATCAGCAACTTTTATAGTGTATAAACACAATTTTTCATTATATTTTTTGAAGTTTGAAAAGTGACCAATTACCTTTGCAAAAATTCTGTTCTTATTCATTTATTTCACATAAAAAGGTGGATTTACCAACCTAATTATTTACAAAACTGTGTACTACACAAGCATAACCAGTTCAATGATGAATTACTAATCAACATTTCACAATAAACTAAAGTCATTATGTGTTGTCACTATTCACCACTACATTTTTGAGGAATTCATTCAAAGTTATTAGCAAAGCTGCATAGTGCCCTAGCAGATGAACAAATACTCATCACACTAGGTCAGGGATGGCGAACCAATGGCACGCGTGCCATTGATGGCTCGCGAAACAATATTTTGGGCACGCCACGCCACGGATCAAAAGGTTTGCATTTTAGTTTAAAATAACAAAGTTCACTATGACGTATTGATG
The DNA here is from genome assembly GCA_002778355.1 of Clitarchus hookeri. Classification (NCBI taxonomy): domain Eukaryota; kingdom Metazoa; phylum Arthropoda; class Insecta; order Phasmatodea; family Phasmatidae; genus Clitarchus; species Clitarchus hookeri. The sequence continues at coordinate 36,367 of NQII01002410.1, read as the reverse complement.
CATTCTGCATCCCGAGATATATTTTTCCGTCAGCAGGCACACACTGTCGAAACTCGCAACGACAAGGAAACGCGAACAGCCGCCATAAACCAGCTAAGGGTTCGGCGAGCGTGCCAGAAGAATGACGCCAGGATTCCGCCGCGACGAGAAGGCACAGCCTCTC
>NQII01002410.1:0-36163 GCA_002778355.1 Clitarchus hookeri | reverse complement strand
AATTAATTGAAACAGAAAGATTGTCAAGCAATATAAGTAAAAATGCCAGTATCAAAATTTTGGAAACATGGAATTTGTTTCCAGACACATTTAACTGTTTTAAGAAGCTGGCTCGTGCTATTTTAACCATATTTTCAATTTTTCATCTACCTATGCCTGCAAGTCATTATTTTCAGAGATGAATAACATTAAAGACTCGCTTAGAAACCGTTTGACAGATGACTCCAGTTCAGCATGCATTCTGCTAAAAGTAACATCTTACAACCCTAATATAAATTATTTGTCATCTAATCTGCAACAACAGAAGTCACACTAATGTAATTTGAATTATGCGTACAACTGAAACATTTATTATTTGACATTGCAAAATGTATTTTTGGTAGTAAATAAAGAGTTTTGAGTAGATAGTGTTTAGTATTATTATTTTTCTAATAATCACTAAGTTAAAATTATCTGACGGCACGTCTATGGCCTCATCGAACATTTCTTTAGAAAAAATGGCACGCTGATACATAAAGGTTTGCCACCCCTGCACTAGGTGCTTCTTGTAGTCGCATATTGTGTTTTATGACACACTATCACCTCTGGTGTAATGAGGGATTTTCAGTATTTCAAATGCCTTAGGGCAGTACAGTATTTTGAAATTCTGTAACGTTCAAAGACTAATTTTTACAAATTATTTTTTACAAGAAGTTGTAATTCTGTGTAATTGTTACATCCTCTACAATAAAGTAACTAACCTTTAATGAATCCACCTTTAAGACTGCAAATATCATTTCTATTTAGAAGTTGAGTTCCTAAACCTCTCTCGAATGGCACTGACAGAACATCCATGGTTACCCTAAAATTTGTAAAACACAATACAATAAGCACTGATTGTAATAATTTAATTCAATGACACACAGTTGTTAGCTTATGCGTTAATATCTCAAGAATTTGACCAAAATGGGACAATGTCTGCTAGGGTCATGCATATACGTTAATAATGTGAGAAAATATTTTTTATAAAGCCTTCACTCTGGAAAATTACTAAAACATAGGCCTACAAACGATGGGGATATACTATCAGAAATAAAGGGTGTTGATCAGGACTATTCAATTAGCCGACCGCCAAACTCATCAGACTGGCCTGCGGACAAAATATGATATTTACATTATTATTAGTAATGTTTTGTGTATACTTTTCTGTACAATTACCCAATTTAACAACACCCGTAACTACCACTAAAGTAATACTTGTAATAATATTATCATTTCATTTATTGCATCTTCACAAGTGGTCCACAACTTTGTAGAAAGTAAGTGTGGCTTGACAAGCACTGTAATTATTTTTAAGTGGCCCAATGTGAGAACTAATTGAATAGCCCTGGTATAGAGTGGAGTGATTTGGACAGCTCTTAGCTGTGAGATCTTAAGAGCCAATGATAGTGAAGTGAGGTGAGTATGGATCAGCACCAGAATGCAAGGGCAAGGGAAGCAGGAGATACCTGAGAAAATCCGCTGACCAGNTAGTGAAGTGAGGTGAGGTGAGTATGGATCAGCACCAGAATGCAAGGGCAAGGGAAGCAGGAGATACCTGAGAAAATCCGCTGACCAGCGGCATCATCTGGCACGATTCCCACGTGCGAAAATTCGGGAGTGACCCCACAGTTTGCCTAGGTGGGAGGTGAGTAGTCTTACCACTACACCACCCTGGTGTAGAAGTTATGTTATCTTGCAAAAACTCAAAGCAATCATAACTCATCTTAGAGTATAGTAAATTGTCATTAAGAAAAACATAAAATTACCAAAAATTTTCAAATTTCTTTTTCAATGGCTTTTTATATCAGCAAATATAGTTTACTTATTATATNGCTTTTTATATCAGCAAATATAGTTTACTTATTATATATGATTTTACCTTCGACAAGTTTCCGTTAATTGGAAAATACCATGCAAAAATTATTTTTTTAAATGATGTTCCTGATATTTAATTAATACGAACATTTGGAATATTGGAGGGAAAAATACAGTAACTAATCAGTAATAAAAAAATGTAATNTCATCTTAGAGTATAGTAAATTGTCATTAAGAAAAACATAAAATTACCAAAAATTTTCAAATTTCTTTTTCAATGGTTTTTTTATATCAGCAAATATAGTTTACTTATTATATATGATTTTACCTTCGACAAGTTTCCGTTAATTGGAAAATACCATGCAAAAATTATTTTTTTAAATGATGTTCCTAATATTTAATTAATACGAACATTTGGAATATTGGAGGGAAAAATACAGTAACTAATCAGTAATAAAAAAATGTAATNGATATTTAATTAATACGAACATTTGGAATATTGGAGGGAAAAATACAGTAACTAATCAGTAATAAAAAAATGTAATAAAAATAAATTAATAAAAATTATCTAATTGGCAATTGGTGATAATCTTACACAAACTAAAAAACCAGGATACAAAAAAATTATAATTACCATGAAATAAACTAGAAATGAGATGTAAAATTAGGTCTACCAAAAATAATACACAATAACGATTATTACACATAAAACAAACAACAAAAACAAAATGGTCAACATATTGTTACATGTTTGTGCTCTGCGTCGCTTCCCTTGCCCTGCCCTGCTCAAAGGTGCGAAGTACAGTGTGTCAAGAGCATCAATAGTAACTTGAGAGACGCACACAGTGTTTGACAGTGCCTTTGCCTTCGTGCAACTTCACACTCGCCCCTTAGGTAAATATTGATATCACCGGTAACCAGAGAACTGTAAGGCAAAGGTAAAAACAAGCCAATTGCGGAAGATTGAAGTGTACCCCAATAAGCCGATCTGGGCTCGTGCCGCTTCCTGCAATTCCAATCCCTGAGGATTAAACGTTTGGGATTATTGTTGCAAGGCAGAGCCAGCAAAGCGATGAGCCAGCAAAGCGATAAGCCAGTGAAGCGACAAGCGGCAACGATAGTGAGCAGCGAGAGTGAGGCTGACTAGCGGAATTGTGGGATCGGATGCGTAAGTGATAGACGGTTGGAATGATGACAAAATACAATTTGATTAAATATGTGTAAATAATAATTAAGTGCAGATTAAGTGACTGTAGCAAGTATAAAGATGGCGATGAGGACTTTAATTAGAAGTAAGAAAGATTTTCGGAGACGCAAGGCTAGCACGCAGCGCTGTTGAGTTTCCTGTCCCGTGCGGAACCTGAGGGAGCATGGCAGAGGCGCAGATAAGGGTAAGATTACCGTGTTTCTTTGTAGCTCCCCAGCACGAGGGACTCGCTGGAAGAGCAGCGGCCGTGCTCAATCGCAGTAGAGCACTGAGGTGGTGCACACGATGCTAAAAACCTGCCAACAAAATTGAGCTATAACCAAGTAATATTGCATTGTAAAAGGAAAATACCATCCATTTGAGTAAAAAATACTTCATATTTGAAACTTTGATTAAATAAAAAAATTCTGCAAAATGTATAAAAATTTGGTCAGTTCTAAAACCCGAAAGCACGGCCTCGCACACCACCACTGCGTCCGACTTATTTCTCTTATTATACATCCTGATCAGCCACTCCCCTCTTTCCCTGACCATTAGGGAGCTACACCCCAAATTCCATCAGCAATGGATTCTCTTTCGTTTATAGATAAATTAATGGAGAATACAATTTAACTGTTTTTAAAAATGAAAACAGTGAAAACAAACTAGTTTCGTATTATATAAAAATGTCTCAGCTGTACATAAAATAATTATTTTTTCTTTTTTTTTTTTTTTTTTTTACCAAATACAATAACCTAATGTCTCTATAACTTGTGTAAAAATAAACACAAACCAAACTTTGTTGGCGTTATATCAACTGTAGCAATGCCACTGTGTTTATGCTGTGTTGTGTGAGCGTTTATCGTCGGTACTTGTTACTGTATTGCAGCCGGGCCATCAACTGGGCCAACAACACAAACTCCCATGCTTAACTGTGGCAGTCTTTTTCTTTTGGACTAGCAAGAATTAGTAAATTATTTACACAACTTCCTTAACCTTTAAAAATTATAAACTGGAACAAAACCATGACTATGATAGTGCACTTGGTTATGTGGGCTACGATACTCTCCTCAAATCAACTGTTTCAATACTTGTACCTAGCTATGTCCTCGGCTTTTGGCGGTACACGAGGTTTCACACCAATCTTGCCGAAAATAACATCAACAAAGGAAAAAACGTTACGTGTTTATTCCATTCGGACCGCACAACGAACAAATATTTCCCTCCTGCCAAACCATCTTAAACATAGAAGAGGATTTTAAATATTTGATAAACCGCTTAGATATATGTAACATAAAAAGAACGAATCATGATAATTTATTTTTTTTCTTTCAATATTAACGGTAAATTTTTATCTGCCAACTACTTAAAATACAAATGGGTAAATCTATAGAATTAATCAATAGGAAAGAGACACTTGTAGGTATTTTTCAAGGGTAATTTTTTTCAATGGTTGTTTTTTGCTAAAAAGTTACTATCATGTTTATACTTGGCACAGCCTTCAAGATCTTGCCCATTGAAAAAGGTGAGGTCGACCACTTCTTCATCATCTGCACATGTACCGAACATTGACCTACCCCTAATTATACATTACTATCAAAGTCACACTTTCAACGTGATGAAAGTGATTACTATATCTTAATTTTGAAATGTCAAAAACTATAAAACGAATAAAATACTTTTAAATATTTGAATTTAATCAAACTGCACTACAAATCGGTTAGAGGAAGTATACATTCATCTCAAAGAATGTTTTTAAACAAATCAATTTTCTAACTTAAAATTCAAACCACGCCAATTTTGCTAGGCGTGATGGCAGAAAACCAGTTCAATGTTAGGACTAGGAAATTGGTTGTGCACAGACAGCGAGATCGGTCTATCTCAGTGGTACTCAGACTTTTTATTAGGGGGCTATATTAAAAAAAAGTAAGACTGCCACGGGCCACACTTATGATACTTGACATCATGATATTTGTAAACTAAAACTAGGTAGGTAATTCGATGGCATTTAAAATTCAGAGTGTCCTGTATCATCTTGCAAGTCATTTATTTATTCGTTCGATATGGCGATGGCAGGTGGAGGTAGGTCAAAAATATGTACACGAGTTGCCTGACTGATAAAATAATGAAAGATATCGTCTAGTTTCATCAGTGACATTAACTTTTAATAAATTCGTATTATGTATTACTTTTTTATTTTTGTAACAGACACCTTAAAATAGGAATTTGGTAACTTGTATCTACTGAAGCCAGCGAATGTGGGCCACAAAGTATGTTCAGGCACCAGTGGAGTGTCACGAGGCAGTTTTGACACTGAAGAACAGTGTTAAAATCAGTTTCAAGCTCTTCAAGCACACTTTCAAAACATTTCGGCAAATATTTCCATAAATGTTCAATATGTCGGAAGGGCACGCTGTCAACAACATACTTTTCCAATAGCACCCTGCATTCTTGAACGAAGTGGCCATTTTCCATCATCCCATCACACCACCCCAGTGACATCACACATGAATGGAGAATCAGGGATCCAAGCGACGAAGAAGATACACGAGGGCGTGTGAGTTTCACCCCCACCCTCAACATGCCCTACACAGGGCTGGTCATACCAGTTTCCGAATCGATAGGGTGAATGCCGCAGGCAAAGAGAACCACGACCCCAATTCAACTGTAGCTACTAATGGTAAAAACTGTGCCACATATCCTGCACTCAGCTCAAGTGAGCACACAAGGAGAAAGAAGGGTATGGACACTTCAGCAGGAAAACTGGTGGTCCTGTGCAACAATTGTGTGCACCCAGTCACGAGCACAACCACCATAGACTTTTTTACGATCAATTTTAAAAGTTTGTGTGTACACGCCCAAGTGGTAAACTAAGTTCATGCACCTCGATTAATTATGCAAATCAAATACCATGTATCACAATAATGCAAACCTCCGCAGGAAAACCAGTCGAGCTGGGGTGGAACTGTGTACAACCTATCTAAACAACCGGTTTTGTGAATACCCTAATGGGAAAACTGCGTCGGTGCAAACAACAGGACTTTACAGAATCAACAAAAACCTCAAACAATAAAATTACGACCTTATGAGCGCTGCAAAAATTTCGTATTGTGCGACGAAAAAGGACAGAACATAATAACTTCCAAACACTGTAACCAGCCATACCACGCCCAATGTGTTTGGCCACAGGAACGCACTTGCGTTCGCGAGGAACAGTTTCTGTGTGTGCAGTGTTATGACAGTCTGTCCAAGCAACACCTGGGCTATCCAGAGTTACTATATAGTAATCAATTACCACCTGCACACTGTCAACAGCCCATGTGCTATGGTGCCGGGAACGATGTAGTGAAGTTACAGCTTTGTGGGTATCAGTTTCACCAAAGGTGTATTCCCATGAACGAGTGTATCGCTGATATAGAACATTCATACGAATGCCAGGCATGCACTACCTATCGTACGCAACATATGGAAACACAAACTGCCACACAGAATCCATGCCCTGCCAATATTTTCACAGTACAGCTTGCACAATCTACATCATACCTGTGCCAATTCAAGCAAGCATACAACAGGGAAAGCATGCAGAAGACATAGCAACACTCAATCATCTGCTAACACCACAGCACTGCTTCAATCGTTACCAATGTTCGCGGGATTACCAAAACAGGACCACCAGGCCTTCCTTGAGGACTGTACATCCAGGCCCCACCACTATGGTGTTTGCCAGCAGGAGTGGTCTAAATGCATGTGGGGCCAACTGAGCAGATACACACGACAATGGTGGTGATCGGTTAGCCACTGCAGCTGTGGCTTTCGGGGGTACACCATGTTGCAAAGCTTGTTATTTTCTTGAGGTAAATAAAGCAATATGGTAACTTGAGTCACATACCAGACAACGAGGTGGGTGTGCTCCATTCTCGCCGACTCGTACTGACGTACTCACTGCCGAGTTCTCGCTTCAGCTCAGTATCAACTAGGTGGTGTAAGTGACACTGGAGGTGCAAGTGGTCGCGATGGCACACATAGATGAGTAGTTCATGTTAAGCAACGAGAATGGGTCCGAAAGTGACACTCCTCCATGTTGTTCCAACCAGCCTCTTCCCGTCACGCGGGCCCGGTGCGTAGTCTGTAGGGACTGAACGTTTAACAGGCACCAGCATGCCTGTCAACAGCTCCCACTAGTGCCACTCAGAACAGTACCAGAATAGCGACCATCGCAGGGGCACTACAACCTGCGATCAAGTAGGGTCCAGCCACTGATTGCAGCATGCTGCACCTGACAGCACAGCCACCCAGCGGATGAGGGCATGCTACAAAAACTGTCTCCCTTGAGAGGGGTGGGGTTCTTTGATGTGAGCCCAAACTCACGAGTCTCTGCGAATGTTCATGGTGCTACAGTATAACAGCAGCACCGGCTGAGAAGTGTGCCAACGACAATAACATTGAGAGTGACTGTCAGCAACAGTATCTTGACTGTGTTTGGGAAAACACCTGCTTCGCCCAACACTGCGTGAGTTAACTGACTGTCCCACTTTCATCCGACCATGTGGGCTACACTACGTTCGTATATCGTGATTCGTATCCCAACCGACCAGCACATGTGCTCACGTTCAGTGCTGCGTCATGAGGGTGTAGCTCATGTGAAGGCGACGGCAGGCTTTGTAGTACTTCTGATCAGAGCACATACGAACACCCAATTTAATTTCACAACATCAGTGTTCCGAGTGTCAGTGGCCCCGAAGAGCAGAGTGTCTAAATTACTACCATTTTACCCCAAGTGTACGCAACATTTGTAAAATGTGTTTTAAAATAATTTCAAAATTACATCAAACTGAAGTACAAAGCATTTCTTCTTGGGGCCAAGACTTCACTCATGCCAACCTAAGTTTAGCCACAACAGGCACCACCTGACTAGGGGTAATTCAGTTAATGTATTTTTCTTTATGTATAGTGAGTGTAGAAGTTTATGTTTATCTTGCAGCATTCAAAAGGTTTATAAACTCCTTTGGGCATGTTTTCAGTATTATGTGAACCTAAACTTAACAAAATAATTTTGTGTTGTTAATATTTCAGTAGCATATGTAATGTGTAGAATGTGTAAAAAATTTTGTTAGGGCTTATGTCAAGTCTTAAATTAGCTAAGGGAATTTTCCCACTCATTCAATTAAACAATTAAGGTCTTAATCCTGTTTACGCTTTTCTTTTACGCTCACACATTTCCGACTATCAGTGTCTTCACTGCAAGTGGCCGGAAAGATACCGGCAACCATGGAGTATGAAGCGGGTATTAATCGGAGCAGACTGCATGGTTCGCGACTCCTGGGCATTTCAACGTCTTTGTCTACCATAATGATCAATAGTTTTTTTCACATTCGGTGAACTGGAACATTAATTTAAGTTGAATTCATCGCCCAGGAGGAGTGCCTTTTCATGTCCTGTGGAACCAAGGCCCAGGAGTGTAACTTCATCATGTAAATATGGAGAACACACGCTCATTTTCCCGTATTAGCCCCCGACAGGCTTAGTGCGTCGGATCTATTTCAAGACGATGTAAGCATCTACAACTGGTTTGTATCCTGTCAGAGCATCAATAATTGTCTTTAGCCCAAAGTCAAGCATTTCGATTTGCTGGCATTGCTTCTTAAAGACATTTCGGGAACTGGGGCCATCAACCAGCCATTTTCGGGTTTTAAGTGTTTTTCTATATAAAATGTACTGTTAACACTGTTAATAGGCGTTTAGAATGACATTACAGTTCCGAATTTCGATAACTTCATACTAGCATAACTTTTCACCTCCTAATGGGCACCTGCGGCAGTACTGGGTTGCCAGCGACTGCCCACGGCTTGCAGCCTATCGCACCGTAAATAATGCATCATCAATTGAGACATAGAGGATAGGGAGAACAGCCTAGCCACTTGGATGACGCAGTCACGAGCCAAAACATCAGAGCAGCCAGTAAGAAACAACAAAACGTCTCTGGCGAGTGTTTCCCACCAGTACTTTGCACGAGTAACTATGTATCTGCGACATATCTACCATTCTCTAACCCTGACGCGGTCGGTTACCAGAGTTGGAATGTAATGATTATGGATTTGCCCGGCGCCACAGCTCCGCGGTGAGCTGATGAGATTTTTGGGTCGTTCGGCCGACGGCCCAGGGGTTCTCTGGTAACACACCGTCAGATATTATGAAATTGCGAGCTGTATGGCCGCTGCGCACGCCTGAATTAATAACGCACTCAAGTTTTATATGTATATAATTATTTTATTGAACACTTTGATCAAACACGTGGTGACCGCGTGGTCATATAAACACACTGCTGGGTTATAATTACTTAAGGCGCGTGACGCTGCTCTCTCCTCGGTGAGATGTAACATAAAACTACTAGTTGCTTCGTGAATGATATGATGATGCGATTGCTGAGTGAGGTTGCAGCCTGAGAGGCTGGTACCGAGGTTCTTGTGAAACGAGAGACTTACCACGTCCGCTCGCGCCGAAGTGATGTTGCCTACTAGACTGCGCAATGCATCGGCTCGCGCCACCTAAGCACGGCCGACACCTGGCGGTGGAGAGATGAAACAAATGCGACTTAAAATGCTAATGAGATGTAAACATGATATACCTTATATAAACATAATTAAACACAATTTACATAATAAAACACAATTACCCTTGTACTTACATAATAAAACACCATTATATTAATATTAAATATAAGTATTGACTCGTAGCAGCCACTGCATTGCCAACTTGAAAATGTCACATGTCCCTGGCTGGCTATGTATGTGATGACTGTTTTGACACACGATAATTATGGTATACATCAATACTGAATAAATACTAAACTAATGCACTCGTGCCCACAAGCCTTTCGGTGTGGTGCGTCTGGTGTGGGCACACTGCGCTAGTCAGTGGGCAAAAGAACTCGTGAACCTGCAGTTCACGTCAACCCTGACCTCATATCAGGACTTTTCCATGCTGAGTCCCCAGGTGTCTAGGCTAGCATTATCCCATCTACTATATGAACGTTTTCTTTCATCCCTTGTCGGCACTCTTCCTTTAGCTCGTGTGCCATAACTGAGGTGACTTGTGGCCACATTTATCTGTGTTTCGACTTCTGCCCATATATTTGGCACTTCCTTGCCAGGCCCATGATGAGCCATGAGTTTCGCCTCTGGGGGGGTTTTCACCACAACCTTCTTTCTGCTCCTTCCCACTACCTCCTCTCTGGCAGCCATATGATCTCGTAATCAGTATCGTCTCTCACTACTTCTGCGGCCTGTATGTCGTGTGATAGCAGGTCGGGTAGCTCATTCTGTAGCCCTGGTATATGTTCCTCCATGAAGTAGAACAGCTCTAAGAGCAGTGCCCATCTCACCAGTTTTCCCCTCCTGCTTTACATACTGTTTAACGACATTAAGTATTTGTTGAGTGTCTGGCATGTGAACTCCCGCTCTTCTAGGACCTACCAAACACTCATCTCCAGAAATCTCACTAACTCTCCTCCACCAAATTTAAGGGTTGAGTTCCCTATTCCATCAGGTTCCACAGCCTTATAACTCTTCAACCCCCTCATTTTCATTGCTATCTTGACGTGAACCGCTCATTCACGAGTTTCTTTTTTGCCCACTCTGAATGCCGCAGACATTTCCACTACACCAGACACACCACATCGACGGGATTGTGGGCACAAGTGATCTAGTTCATTATTGCACCAGTGTTCATAATAACATCAGTGTATTCAATCAGGGTATCTAATTGCATCAGTGGTATTAATTGCATCAGTGTTGATAATTGCATCATTGGTATTAATTGCATCAGTGTTGATCATTGCATCAGGGTATTTATTCAGTGTTATTTATTGTATCAGTATTTATATTTAATATCATAATTGTCATCATGAAAGACAGTCGACACTGCCACAGCTGGGGACATTTGACATTGTACACTTGGCAATACTGTGGCTGGTACAATTGAAACATTGGGCTTAATATAATTATTTTTATTATGTATTTGTATAAGGAAAAATTATGTTGTCTTAGGTTAATTTAAATCATGTCACTTCCATCTCATAATCATTTTTTTTTTAGATTATATTGTGGTTCATCGTTTCGCCGCTTGGCGTCGGCTGCGCCCAGGTAGCGGAAGCCGGCCCATGCTTCCCCCCAGTTCTCTCTTCAGCACTTGAATGCATCAAGACGTGTAAGTCTCTCGCTCCGAAAAGGCCCTCGGTGCCGACATCTTAAGCTGAACTCATATTCACTGCAATAGACTTCATTTCATGAACCGAATCATTAATTTTATTTGTTATAGCGCTGAGGGGAGAGCAATGTTACGCTCATCGGAGAGTTTACCGCAATCGCGTTCCACATTATAAATTAATGTGTTCGCCATTTCCTGGCCGTTAAGGCCACGTTTTGTTGTAAAGTTGTGTGTGTTCATTAAGGAGTCGCAAGGAATAAATAACCCCACCAGCATCGTAAGTATTTCATTTGTAATTTAATTAAGGCGTGCGAGGTGGCCTACAGCCTCGACATCGTATGTGACGGAGTGTTAACCAGAGTCCCCTAGGCTGTCGACCGAAACGATTCTCATTTCATCAGCTCACCACAGAGCTGTGGCACCGGGCACATATTTCCTACATCATCAGCTCTGGTAACACCACGCATCAAGTTGGCTTTCCCAATTAGGGATAGGGACGAGTTTTTTTTTTTGCGAGCCATTGCTTGACCACGTCAATCTCATACAACTCATTCCACTCATCTTAAACTTACTAAATAGCTGACAATCCCCATTAGCTTCTTTATTCCAATCCTCTTTTGCCTCAAACAATGATAATTACTGGACTTGCAGCATCTCTGCTTTTTCTTTGTCATTTCTTGTAGTCCTGCCACCCCTACATTTGGACAGAGGGATTACTTCCTCTCCACCCCTTTTCATCTTGAGGTACCTAAACAATTTCCTCCATTCCTTGCCCCTTCCTTCTGCTATCGTTTTCTCAAAAAATAGATTCTTCGCCTGTTTAATCTGCCTTTCTAACTCCCTTCCCATCTGTTTCATAATTTCTCTAGGTGTTGTCATTCCTTAATTTTTTCACTTTGCATGTAATTTTCCACACACCCTCTTCATTTTCGTATCTTCTGTTCATAATATGGTGGATCTCCCCGAGCCCTTATTTATTCTTTGGGACAAATTTTCTTTAACATAACCACAGTTATTCTTCTAAATTCTCCGCATAAGCCTTTTACACTTTCCTCCATAAACCACTTTTTAAATTTATTTCCCAGGAATATTTCTGCCCTCTTCTTGTGTCCTCTTCCATACTGCTACACCATCCTACATGTAGTTTGCTCTATACTCATCCCGCCAAGTTCAGTTTACGTAACAGGAATGTCATGGCTGTTTATTCCTTTCAGTACTACTGCATAAACTACAGTATTCCAAGTTCTGAACAACACCACAGCCAGCACTGACCCAACACCCTCTTCATTCCATCTCGTAGGTGTTAAACAACCCACTGCCTCTCCCACTCCACAGAATAGACCCCTTTATGTAAACACTGCTGTATGTTAAAATATAATTTTGTTGTATATGTTTTAAAATCGCTCAAATTATAATTATAATTTTTGATTAGACTATAGTCAAACTAAATCATGGTGAATATTTTGTTATATTCTTTGTGCTGCTACCTACCAATTAAATATATTTCTTCCCAACTAACTTGAACTCTCCTTATTCTATGGCCACGGCATTGCTGCGCGTGAGTGGTTTGGCACCTTTAGTTTGCAACCTCATAAAATTTTAGTAACAGTCACGTGTAAAAGGTATTAGTATATGTATTTAGTACACTATAATTTAGATATGTTTTGCGAATTTTTTTTGATTATGTTTGTTTTCATTATTTTCCATGAAACTACCTTGCTTACGTCTTTGCACAACAGAATGGTGTGCTGTCGAGGTTTGACGTTTTTTTGTGCTGTGACACAGTTAGAATTACGTGATTAATTTTAAACCACGTTTTAAAATATTTGTATGCTTATATGATAAGAGAGTGACTTTAAAGTTGTATACCTTTGATTGTTGAAGGTCACCCAAAATGCCGTCAGATGCCAAAAAGAAACAGCAGCTAAAAAAGAAGGAAGCCGCGAAAGCTAGACAAGCTGGTCGTAAACCAAATAGCAATAAAATTGAAAATGGTTCTTCGGAGAAAGATACGAATATCAACCAAAACCAAGAAGTAAATGGAACTTACGAAATTGGAGTTGAAATCAGTGCTGAAGGTATTTTAGATTTATTTCCAATTTTTCGGTCCAGTACGTACACCTCTATTAAAAAGCATGCCAAAACCTATGGGAATAATCTATATTAATTAATTTATAATGATTTAAATATGATGATGGTTGTGGCTTTTTGTGAATTTCAAAGAATAGTTCTGAAAGTTACTTTGCTGTAATAACACTTTTTTCAGAGGCTTTATGCAGGAAACTGGAGGCAGATGCAAAACTGAATGCTGAAGCTCGTGCTTGCACTGGCAGTTTGGCTGTGGATCCCCGTAGTCGAGATATCAAGATAGACAACTTGTCCATCTCTTTTCACGGCCATGAACTCCTGCAGGACACCGTTTTGGAGCTGAACTGTGGCCGAAGATATGGTCTACTGGGGCTGAATGGAAGTGGCAAGTATTTTAGCTTGGTGGTGGGAACTGAAGAAATTCCTTTTTGCACCCTGAAAATTTTGCTTCAGTTTTTCTTTCTCCAATTCAAAAGTGTGCAAGTTATTAACAGTTGTCGTCTGCTGGCGATTTTAACATGGTTTTTTTTTTATTGGGCCCATTCCTGCATTGTATATAGACTACTCTCCTTCTCACTTTTTCTAATGTATCTAAATTAAATTTCTGCACAAAAGCTGCTTAGTGGATTATTTGGGCATGTCTGTAACACTATTTGGCCTTCCAAATTTTATTAGTTTAAACTGCATTTCGATTCGTTCTCTCACCACACTATTCAACCAGTAACTATTAGTATTGAATTAAATCTTAAAGAAATGGTGCATCTTAACATTAAATTTGGAGTGTAGCTCTTGAAAAATGGGGTGTCCCAGAATGTGCGCATAAGAACCACACTACGTGAATTCTGAGCGAAAATTGAGACTAAAATGTTAGTGACAAAATATATGATTACATTTTCGTGCACAATGTGCAACACAGCACTGAGTTAGTCCCCTCTTACGCTCCACTGATATTTTACTACCACTGGCCTGGCCATGATATTTGTTCATAGTTTAGTTTACATAACATGTTGACGATTACGAAAGCAATCTAGCAAACAATACCAATGTAACAACCGTTGTAACTGGTCTTAACAGCAAACCTACTGTTATCCTACCACGACAAGTGTACCATGCTTCCTCTAATATGATGTTTCCAGACACTCAACTGCCAATTAGGGTGCAGCGCAACACTTGGCTTGACATTAACCGTTATAAATGGGCTTTGAATACTTGTTGAGGTAATTATGCAGTTGAGGGGCTTTTCTGTAAAAAAAAAAAAAAAAACCCCCCCCAAAAAGTGGTATATTTCCACACTACTAATTATGCAGAACACCAATATACTAGGGTCATAAACAGTAGGACTAATTTTGTAATATGTGCCGACCTAACCTAACAGAACCTAACCCCACAATGAGTGAATCACTCTTTTCCATTTTTAAACTAACCTAGGATTTTAGGATTTTACACTAACCTAGGATTTTAGGATTTTACACTAACCTAGAATTGTAGGGTTTTAAACTAATCTAGGATTTTAGGGATTTAAAGGAATATTAAAACATATCAAAATAATATCAATTTACTCACCTAGGTAAGCTGGTATAATCCCTCTGTTAACGGCCAATTCAACCTTACCTCACTCGCCGAAACACCTTAATCCACTAAAATGCCACATACGCGAATATTACGCACTAAAACTCGTTTATAGCCGAATAATACATACTGAACACACTTTCATGGGCGAATATAACTCACAGAAGCACTCATTTTTGCATTCTCCATTTTAAATCCAGCTGATTGGGACGTTAAGACTCAGCGCTGCAAAGACGCAATGGCTACTGAAGTTCGAAATTTTCCATTAACAATGCCACATGGTGACGTAACAATACCCAGGCGTCAATACAGTGATGGCAGGAATCATGACGTCACCAGAAATAATGGGCCCGCAGTAAGCAAAGCGGCAGATTACTGGTATTTTAAACTTTTATTTAATACGTTGTACTTATTTTAACATGACCCCTCCTAAATATGAACAAGGTGAGCTGTGCAGAACCTATTAATGCTACTTTTGTTGGTCTAGGATGTTTCGTTCAGAAAAGCCGCTAAACTGCATAATTACCCTTGTTGAATTCACATCCTGGTATTCTTATGTCTTACGTAAACTGCACATTGCTAAAATGTTTGGACTGGCCAGGATTTGAACCAGCACTCATAATGAGTTGGCCAGAACAGTGGTAGTACGATAACAGTGGAGCGCAAGAGGGGATTAACTCCGTGCTGTTTTGACACATTGTGCACAATAAATGTCCTAGTACAAAATTTTTCCACCAACATTAGTCTCCAATTTCACTTATGGTTCACGTGGTGTGGTTTCTATGCGCGTGTTCTGGAACACCTGTACATATAAACACGTTATATATAGGTATATGCCCACAGTTATGATTAGCCTAGTAGTGTGAATGCAAGAGGTGGTGTAAAACAGTTAACGGAGCACATCTAGGTTAGAAATCCAGGAATGTACATAGTGCGTATATATAAAATGTTATTATTTTTTAAATTTTAGCCTATTTGACAGTTGGTGTCGAAATATGGAATTTAAATTCTTAGAAAACAGTATATTTTCTGTATCCTCTGGAACATTGTGCTCAGTGAAACCGATTAGAAAAATAGGGGGGGGGGATGTTTATTAATTAATTTATTTATTTCAAGCTTCCGTATGATCCATTAGAAAATACATTCTTAGATATAGGATTTGTTAAAAGCAATATATTATATGAACTGTACAAAATGTTACTAGCCTAAGATAAATCTACACATTTCAGTCAGTACACTTCTACATATTATAAAATGATATTACACATTATAGAACACCTTTTCTCAAAGTAACTTTGCTGCATTTGGAATATATATAAATATATAATATTAAAAAATCATTAATTTCATATCTGTGAAAGAGATCAATTTCTATTAGATTATAAAAGCAATGTGGTAATTTGTCAAAGAAACACAGACCAGAGTGGATTAGACTTTTTAAAATAGTGTGAGTGTATTTAATTCTCAGTTTGTAAAAATTTCTCGTGAAAAGATCATTATAGCTTCATTTTTTTTTTGTAATTAATTTAATTTAATTTGATGAATATTAGTACACATATTTCATATTCATTATGAAATGAACATTTTTTGTTTACTTTAAATAATTCCCTACAAGAGGTCGATCTATTAACCCTGGCTAAAAAATTTTAATGCTTTCTTTTGAAATAAGAAATTTTTATATTTTCTGACTTTTCCCCAAAATTCTATACCATCTCTCATCAAAGAGTGAATATGTGCTAAATAGGCCAATTTCAAAGTTTGGTGATCTAGTATCGTTCTTATTGACGAGCAGATTGTTCTTGTTACCTCTTCAATTCTCTTTCAATTTGATTTTTATTAATATTGTAAATCAATTTAAACCAATAGTTTAGTGAATTCAGTGTCTCCTGGGTTTTAAATCTTAAATTTCGTAGGTTATGTTAATTAATTATGGTGCTGGTGTTATCTGCAAATTGAATTGTATGTGCAAGTTTAATTTCAATAGGCAGGTCATTAACACAAAGAAGGAACAATAAAGGGCCTAATATACTTCCTGTGGTAACCCATCAGTAAAAATAAATTTTGTGTGGAGAGTATATCCAGGGCAAGATGATACCCTCCTAATGACAGGCTTTCAAGCTGGGATCCGTAGGTGCCCTTCATCCCAAATAAAACATTACTTGAAATAGACCCTAGGATGGAGTAGTGCTGGAATGCAAGAGCATGGGAAATGGGAGCATCCTGAGGAAACCCACCGGCAAGCGGCATCGTCCAGCACGATTCCCACATGTGAAAATCCAGGAGTGAACCCTCCAGGGATCGAACCCGGATCGCTGTGGTGGGAGGCGAGCACCCTGGCCATTGTGCCACTATTCCCCCATATCCCATCAGTAATCTTTTCCCACTCAGAAATACACTACTTTTTCTTACTAATTCTAGTCTTCATTTAAACAAGCTGAATGCTACATCTGTAATGGCATAAAATTGCACGATTGTCAAAAGCTTGCGACACAAATTGCCAAAAATGCCGCATGCAATTTCTTTTTTCGTTAAGTGAGACTATTATGTATTTAGTTAATTGATACACTGCAGTCATTGTGGGTGTGTTAGTGTACATATTGATACCAAGGGTTTGTTTATAAGTGTGACGTAGTTAACGATGTTAGGATGTTGGCTGTATAGTTGATTAGGTTGGTAGAAGTGGGGAGAAAACGAGAAAGAGTAGTAGGTATCCAAATCAGCCCGAAATGTGTGTTGGAAATAAATGAAAGGGGAAGAAAAGAGAGATCACATTTACTATGACAAGCAAAGCTATTTTGCTACGTTGGCGATTGTCTGTTTGTGCAGCGTGTTGTAAAATGGATGTGTGTGCTGGGTGTTATGGTAATTGGAATACTTGTAGTGATAAAATAGTAAGCATGGTATCAATGAAGTGTTAGTAGAATAAATACGTTGAGTGGAAATAGTGAGTGAAGTTATATTATTGCGTAGATGTCTTTCGGACTGCTCATGGTGGTCACATTGAACATTTATGAATGTATGGTAAACAAACTTCATGGTTCCACGGTTCATTTGATTGGTCAATCAAGGTTGTAGGTTGTTTGGTTTTGATATTATAGGCCTTCAAAGTTGGGGTATTCTTTTATACTCAGCCTATGTAAATATTATTTTGGAGCCCTCCAACGTCATTGAAAATGACTTTTCCAAACTACTTATTTTAAAACGTGCTAACTGGACATGAACAAAACTACGATAGGAGCCTGTATTGAATTATGCTACAGACTCTTTACTGTTAAAAATGATAGTCCTCATTTAAAGTCCTGTAAGAACCCACAGTACGAGAACATTGCACGCCAGTTCAAAGACCTCTAGGTAGGTGATTGCCTTAAGCCTGTCAAGGTAGATGGGTTAATGTGTGGTACAACTGAGTGTGTTGCCCCACCATTCACAGGCAAGTCAACGCTACTGTCAGTGCTGGGTAACCGTGAGGTGCCGATACCAGAGCACATAGATATCTTCCACCTGACGCGAGAGATGCCCGCGTCAGACAAGACAGCCCTGAAGTGTGTCATGGAAGTGGATGAGGAGCGCTTACGGCTGGAGAAGCTTGCGGAGAAGCTGGTTGCCTGCGAAGACGATGGTGAGTTGTCTCGCTCATGGATCTTTGCAAGTTTGGCCTGCTATCGCAATTTTTCCCTAGTAGGATGAGTAAAAGTACATATTTCCCTGTTAATACAATGAAGTACAATTTCTCAAGCTTACATAATTCTGTTTGTGTCACAAAAGTGTATGTTGATGTAAAAATAATTTTATTAATAATGTATATAGTTAAGCTTGTGATTGTATGGTTTTAATTTGCGTGATGTCTGCACATTCATAAACAAGTATCATCACTGCAACTATTTGTGCATACAGATTGCCGTGAGCCATCTGTAAACCTTTATGCACGGTATTAAACATTTTTCAGTTTGAAAATCTAGTTGATCTTGTTCTTTTTTAATTTCTTGGAAAATATGATCCCTTAAAAGGTGCGCAGTGCAGCCCATGTAAGTTGGCGTTATATATTTGGAATGGTGTAGTTTATGATTACTGTTAAGTATTTTCCATTTGAAATTCATAAATACCTTATATGTAAATGTAGGGCATGTTTGCTTATTGTAAATATCTTGTGTGGACCGTTAACAGTGTATCCTAGCACCATAACATGTAGGGTGGTCTCTGCAGTATGAGTTTCTGACATCTGAATTTTAATCTCGATGGAATAGACGTCCTACAACTGCTTTATACTTTGTATATGAGACAAGTACCGTCCATGATGAATTTTTTGTGGTGTCATTTAGGAAATGTTGCATTATTGATTACACACAAAACTTGGTTAATTCTGCAGTTTTCTGAACCTAACCCTCTATTTGGTGACAGGAATAAAAGAACATGCCAGCCAAGTAGTACGTAATTATTCAAAAAGGAAAATAATTGTGATACTTTCTGGATCTGAAATGTTTTCAAATCATTGTGTATCCTTCTTAATCTAGTTTTCTTACTTTTTTTTTGTTTCGCCAAATCGCATCTCGTGTTTTACTGAAGCATCAGACGGAACACGGCCTCACACAATAGCGAGACCACGGCTGGTTTATAATCAGGCTGTTAAAAAACATAGTGGTTAACCTAAATTGACTGGTGTTGCAGAAGAGAATGACAAAGCAATCAACAAGCAGAGAAACTTAACAATAAAAAACGATCCTGTAAAGTATTGTGTCGGTGCAGTGAACAAAACTGGAGTCAGTACCCATTTACCGGAAAGGGAAAACTTGATGAGCAAGTGTAGCAGGACTGGCTCCATAGCGCCATGTTTATTTGCTAATTATTTATGAGGGAGCTGTTTACTTGCTTCGTTAACATGAAATTATAATTGAAGTAATATACATTACTAACATTTGTGTATATAATTTGAATGTATAACTATGTTTAACAGAATTAAATAAAATCAGAGGCAATAAAACAGTATTTTAACATTGTCAAACAATTTTGCTAAAGTATAGATTTTAAACAAATTTAACAGTTTAACATTGAGACTGTGTGATGTTGGTAAACATATAATGCAACAAATTACAGCACTTACGTGTGAGAAAATAGCTTATACAGTTTTTACGAGTTCCGAGGCAAAATAGTGGAAAAGTGTCAGTTTTTTATGAGAACATGAATGACGGGAGGAAATTTGTAATGAAAAGCAATTACTTTACGACTGTGTGGACAAGGAAGAGGGGTTTGTGATACCATTACAAGTTACAGCAGAAACTATGAATTATTTTTTCTGTGATAAACTAAATGTTTACTACAAATGTAAAAATTAACAGTTTGATTGCTTAAACAGTTTACTAATGGATATTATACACGTCCAAGTATATCGCCTACATCGATTTCTTGTGCTGCTATATTCAAACTTGCTTTTATGTATAGAATTGTAATTTATATTACTGCAATTCAGATTGCATGTCGTGTATTATGATGCGATGGATGCTTCATAGGTGTGGCAACAGGGCTTGGTAATGCTTGCTGATAGGTTGATNATGTCGTGTATTATGATGCGATGGATGCTTCATAGGTGTGGCAACAGGGCTTGGTAATGCTTGCTGATAGGTTGATACTCAGTGATCAAGAAGTTCTGAGCCGGTTATAGGACGCCTGTCTGTATACAATACTTTCTCATTTCACGGTTCATTCCCAGTACAGTGGAACCCTCTTATAAGGTTCTTCAGGGGTCCACAAGAAAGTGACACTATAAGCAGGAAAACCTTATAAGAGGGAAACACAAAAATTCAAGAATCTGGACACCAAAAGATATGTGAAGCGAAGTCGAAGCGAAGCTTGCATTATGCGAAGGAATTTCGAAGAACAATCGGAGCGGAAGGATTAAAAAATATATATAATAGGCTACAGTTTTCAAGTATATTCAACTCGTTTCTACTGTTACTGCCAAAAAAATGTATACCTACTAGACACTGAGCAATGGAATAAAATATATCCTAATCTTGTACTGCTGAAAAACTGAAATATCAAAATCTGTAAGAAAGTAATCATTATACATTTGGATACCTACAAACTTTTTAAAAACTATCATACTCCATATATCCAGTCCCTTTTGGCACCACCACCGCACAGTGATGTCAATGGATGCCTATCAACATTTGACCTCTTCCCTTTCCTCCTTCAAGGACCCTTGTCAATGTCAGGCTAGATAGTAAACTTGCTGGATGGTGGTGGTATTAGGGCCTCAGAGCAAGAGAGTTGAGCCACTTTCACTGCTAACAAAGAAAGTGTGAAGTTCTTCCAAAAAGACTATCAGCTGTGGTGTGGTACATACAGCTGCCCGACTCCCCCCTCCCCCCCTGCCGGGCTCGTGATAATTTATGACATTGTTACACATGTCAAAATTAGAAAGCCACAGAAACATTAATTTTTCGAGACAGAAAATCCACACTGTATTTGTGTTATGTTAGGGTCTGTCACCCTCCTATTAAACAGCCTTCCACTGGTGTGTGCAAGGCATGAGTCTTGTAGGCCTAACAAAGCGGGGGGGGGGGGGGGAGAAAAGACAAGGAAAGCGGGCTGGGACATCTACCTGGAACACGGCACCACGGGCCACTGCCATGAAGAGGAGGGGGAGGGGCGACAACCTCCGGGCGGCAAAACCACAGCTGCAGCTCCAGACATGCCTACCTGCCCCAGGCGGCTGTAAAAACATTCACTCCTCCCCTTTGCAGGCCGACTGACCCTCGTCAATGTCAAGCTGGTAGATTATCTCAGCAGGGTGGAGCTTGGGATAAAAACTACAACTTTGTCTGAAAAGCAGTGTAAGTTGAGCATCTTTTCCATTGAAGTTTTCCTTTCCCAGTGTGCTTCCTTCACAATGTGCATTATTCGCGGGAAAATGAAAACCTTATTTCCGGGAATGTTTGTTATTGTTCTTATGGAGAAACATTCGGGACTAGAAAAATCGTGCATTATAGGCGGGAAAACCTTTTAAACGGGAACCTTATAAGCGGGTTCTACTGTACTTTCTAATTCGTGTTCTTCTGTTCTGCCTGACTGACTGTATTGGTTTGTGGCATTCTTCCGTGTTTCTCTCTCTCCTTTTTTTTTTTTGTGCAGTGTTTTATGGGCTGTTTACGGTAAAGTGAGCACTTTCGAAAGCCTTGCTAAGTTTGTACTTTAAGCTTGCTTTGCATATCTTTATTCATACCCATCAAAATAAACACAGACATGTGATTTTCAGCTGTGGTTTACATCAGCTGTCTCATATATCCACTGCATACTTATGATATAAACGGTGAAAAGTAATACAGGATGTTGTCCACCCACAGGGAAAACAGGAAAAAATCAAGGAATTTTCACCGGGGTCAGGGAAATGTAAATAATTGCTACTCTTCAAATATTTAGTTCTGTAAGTACAGGATAATGTAATTATGAGAATATGTGTAGGGATGTCAAATTGGATTCTTTGATTCCTCAATACCACAGATTCTTTTCCATTATGATAAATTGAGAATCAAGTGTCTGACTACCTCAAGTCTTAATGCTCATCAGCAAATGCAGTTAGCTTTAACCATAACTAGGGACACCTGTTTTTCGCAAGGCGTTAAATCGTGAAGTTTTTGCAAAATTTGCTTTAGTTTGAAATTGTGAAATAAGTGCTTTGCCAAAATACATGGAATAATTGTGTAAGATTGATATTGAGTAAAAAGCGTAGTTATTTTAAGAGATTGATTGTAGCAGTGTGTGCTGAATAGTTTTTGCATATCCCGGTTGGGTCCCTACCAGATTTTTGCATGTGGGAATCGTGCCGGAAGATGCTGGTGGGTTTTCTCTGGGATCTCCTGTTTCCTCCACCCTTTCATTCCAGTGCTGCTCCATACTTCAATCACTCGCATCGGCTCTCAAGACCTTCCTGTTAAGAGCTGCCTAAATCTCTTCACTCGCTCGTTTCCGCATAGTTGATCGTTGTTCTGAATGACTTTCGATAATATCAAATGAGACATTGAAACCACATTTCTTTAGGTTATCAGAAAAAGCATTGATTTATTGAACTGGGTGTTCTAAAGGGAGATTTTAACGTGTTTTGTAACATTGTTGCAGTGTGCAAGTATTACAATTTAAATATAAAGATAATATATGTACCTTAAACAGCAACAGCACCGCATGTAAACATGAACAATATTGAATGGTCTAGCGCAATTAACAGTTTTGCTAACCTTAACATCATCTGTAGAAAAAACTAAAATGTAAAAGTATGAGTATGTTATTTCAACCAAACTGGTTTTTATGGTGGGGAACTCAAATATAATCAATTTATTTTGTGGAATCTTTTTTTACGTTTGTATAGCTTAAACATTATGTGCAAGTTATAACAGTCTTGTTTGAAGCAATTTTTTTTTTTTTTTTTCATGTTTACCATCACTAAATATTGTATATTAGTAATTTATGGTATTGGTATCAAGGTGGAATCAAGAAAAAGTTTATATTTTGACATCAATAATATGCATTTTAATATTTCATATTTGAGTTTGAGAACTTGCAATAATACATATTTGTGTGTTTGTAATGGGCACTCAATGTGACGTTAGTAGCGTGTATTGCAAGAAATATTGATGTGCTGAATAAACTAGTGTGCAATCAATTATATTATGAAGATAGGATTCGGAGCATCAATTTCAGATGTAATCAGTTACATGTTATGAATGATTGTGTTTACTAACCTGAAATATTTACATTTTAATTATTTTTAAAATAATCATTTGGCCAACTTAAAACATGCCAGTTTACATCACCTGCCATAGTACTACTTGTTTACCAAATTTGGTAGGAATTGTTCAGTTGTTTCCTGAGATATATGAAAACTTTATTCATTCATATATTGGTATCGTATAAAATGGCAGACAAAGTTGGTTATTTATTGACATATATTATTGTGCTTGTAATAAATACAGTAAAAATACAAAATTTGATCAAAATTAATTGAGTGGTATGGTAGACATATCAAGTAAACATAAAATATTTGTATGGCCTGCCATTTTGAAAGTAATAGGCCAATGTATTAAAATCACAGACATTTACATGGCATATCATATGTTCCAGATTTTACTAGAATTGGTTGGGTAGTTTTCAATATATAACTTATAAGCTTAATTTTTTCGTGATCTGCTATTTTCCGAAATGACTGACCAATAACAATATACATATTTAAATTCTACACTTTTATAATGCACTGTCAACATGCAAAATTTTAAATCGGTTGTTTCCTGAGATACGACCCTTAATTTTACAATGGCAGCCGTTTTGAAAGTAAGCACTTAGCATGGTTGAAAACCATAAAAGGCAGGTGTCCTGTATGTGTACAGAATTTGGTGAAATTTGGTTCGTGCTTTCAAAAGTTAAAAGGGGAAACACACACAGGAAAGTAAGTTATCTTATAAGCCTTTCTTTCCTTCGGAAAGTAGGCTAACAATGCCGCTTTATTCAGAATATATGTAAGAATGTTTTATTTATTACGTCAATGAATACTTTATTTCACGAATTATAAACAGAACACTAATCACATTGGTTATAAATTGCTATTTTGTTGACATGCAAGTGTGGACTGGGGGGGAAAAAAATGAACCAGGTAAATTTAACATTGTCATCAGCTAGGTGATGACATGACAGAGTTAGAAATATAAATGTATTACAATCAAGCCAAATTTTATTTTTATTTGCAAACAAGAAGAAACTATATTGCAGTTGACAAAAATAATTTTACTAGTAGTATTTTAAAATATAAAACTACTTTTCGTAATTTTCTGCCAACTTAACTGAGAGTATTGTGGTTGTTTATGTTAAAATATATGCTGTTATAGACAGTGATTTTTTTTCCATAGGTTGATTTCAGGAGTGCCCACTTTATTGTGGATGATTGTATTACAGTAACTACAGATGTTGAAATTTTTTAAATGTTCATACAGTTTGGGTTAAATTAAAGAAAATTATATTAGTGACAAAGTATTTATTTTTATCTATTAATTTGGTAGACTTTTAATGGATGATTTACTCTTTTTCCCCATTTCGCATTGCAGGAAATTATGACCTCTCAAAAGTGTGATGGTGTTTGGAGTATGTGTGAGTCCAGCGTTTGTGAGGAGTCACAAGAGACACGGCCCCTCTCTCCCCTAAAACCCTCGCATTGGCATGAAACATGAAAGTGTGTGGTGAATGCTTTAAAACTGAAATTAAGTAATGTAACAATTGTTAAAAAATACTGATTTTATTTGGTTAATTTAATATTGTCGTAAAATTATGCGCAGAATCTAAAAGTCTTAACGTATAGTGCACAATGGGGAAAATTACTGTATCCACTGCTAAATTGGAGAAATGTCGTAAGTGTGGTGATTTTTTTTCCCTTGCATAAAAAAGCTTGTGATTGTAATCTCGTACTCCATCCTAGAAGAGTGCAGACATTTGTGATAACCCCTCGGCAGCAGCTGTAGTTTGTTGCAGAGTTTCCAGATGATGATGCTTTTCTGTCTAAAGGCCATATTTCACTTCTTTCTTTCTTCGTTCTTTCTTTACTTCCTTCCTTCTTCCCCATTATCTGAAAGAGATTTATATGGTGACAACATAAATGTAAATATTCATAGTCAAATGATTATAGTTTTCAAAATATAGCAGTGAAAAGTCAAAAATTTTGATACATGGGAGCCCAAGTTTCTGTGCTTGTAATTAATTTTGCCCAATTAAATCACATTTCATGTGATCTATATCATATACACAACGTAAGTATCAAAGATATTTAACGGTCGGTACTTGTGTACCGGCATGCTGAATCTCTTTTAAAATAGTTATTTATGTTTTTGCCAACACTTTTTTTATTAGTTTGAGAAAAAATTATGTTTAATGTTTATTAGTTTCTCTTGGACAAATGAAAATGTGTTGGCGAAAACATCACTACTTATTTTAAAAGATGTTCAGGATACCAGTACCGGAGTACCCATTGTTAAATATCCTTGATACTTTATTAACATGTTGTGTATATGATAATCACAGTAGATGTGATTTATTTGTCAAAGTTAATTAGGAGCATAGAAACTTGGGCTCCCATATTCAGAAATTTTAGACTTTATGGTATATTTTGAAAACTATTATCATTTGACTATGAATATTTACTTTTATGTTGTCTTTATATAAATTTCTTTCAGATACTGAAATAAAAAATTATCGTGGCATATGGCCTTAACCCTGGGGCTTGAGGGTGATGAGAAAATGATATCCCGAAAATTTGTAGGGACCCAATGCTCTGTGCAGTGATGGAAAATGTGACATGCCAAAGACGACTAGGCAGTGTGATTGTGCAGTCATTTGTTATTGCCAGACACACAAATAATATAAATATTCCAAGGGTCAGTGCAGGGAATCGACGTTCCTCCCTATAAGGGCACTATTGCTTATGTAGTCCCAAGTGTGGAAATTCTCAGTGACCTCTTTATGAAAGATGGCTGTGCTTTTCGGTGGAACACACCGNTTGGTGGAACACACTGACCAAGAAAGCTTCATTAAGGCATTAATGTTTTAGTTATGATGATGGTGCTTAATAACAGCTGAGTTTTATCACAGATGATTGGGGTTAAGCAAGAAGACGGAGCATTGACAAAATGCAATGGAAGGGGAAACTGGAGTGCGTACCCTAAGAATACCTGCTGGTCAAGGTAATATTAGCCTGCCACACTTTAAATTCCAGAGTTTTAAAAAAAATGGTGATGTGTGGCATAAAAGATTCTATGGGGCCACGGTAATTTTTGGTGTAGCAACTATTTGAAAAATATATAATGATCTATTGACATAAATTAATTGCAAAAATAATTTTTTTTTTTTTCCCCCAAATTATTTGGTTTTGTGATTTACCAGGATTTTGTGTTTTTGGCTAGTCTAAACACATTTGCCATCTTTTTATACTATTCAAGCAAAATATTCTAATGATTTCTGATATTTATATCATTACTATAACAAGCTTGTAATATTATTTGATTTGTTATGGTGTAGAAATAATANCTGTTATGCCGTTAGGTTGCCAGCACAAAGAGAGGAAATACTTCTAAAGTTTTAACGTAATTGTTAATTGATCGCTTACAAATGGGTTTCGAAAAGACTTGTATCTTATTATGCCAATTATTAATGACGTGATGCTAACGTACTTTGATTTCAATGTTTCTTGCATACTCACAAGATCACGCTCAAGGTGAAAGTAGAGCGGCCATTTGTTTACAAACCTTCGTTCCGTGTGTTGTTGGCGANATGGTTTCTGAATTTAATGACATGAAAATAAATCGAGAAAAATGTTTACATTAAAAGCAACGGTTGCAAGGGAAATTGTGTATTCAAAATAGTGTCTAATATTTCTAAGTGCCAAATACTTTAAAATGCTACTACACCCTTCCTTACAAAATTGGTGCAAATGTGAAATTAAAATCGGTTAATTCTATAGACAGTTTTCTTAAAAGAAATTTTATTTTGTCTTTGGTTTACTCTTAGGCCAACAGAATAAAAGACTTGTATAAACTGGGTTACCAGACAAGAAAAGATATTCTAAATTAATTAATTTTGTTGGAAATTTCAGTTGTTTGGTGAAGTAACTGCAGATGTTCAAAACAACATTNTATATTCTAAATTAATTAATTTTGTTGGAAATTTCAGTTGTTTGGTGAAGTAACTGCAGATGTTCAAAACAACATTAATTTCTTAGATTTTCTTACAGCACGTGTCTGCGGCAGCAGACACAAATCGAAGTCGGTGGCTGGCGCCAACCCTGGTGCCTGGGGATGCCACGGCCCTCGGGAAGCGAACAGCAACTCTGTACCAACATTAGCTATAATGAGCGCTTATTTAGGATCTCTTCAGAGACTCACACTTCATTAACAGCTTGGTCCGTTAACTCCTTCCTAAACTGACATTATGCTGGTCTTGACAGCCATGAATGGAGGACACTCCTTCACACACATCTGTATCAGTTAACGAACAGACAAAGAAATACTCAAAGTAACTTCCTATACACAATAAAATATAGTTTGCGCATTGTGGAAAATGCCATAGACCTCTCACCATGAGAGCTGAATTATGCATATAACTAAACTCCCCGAAGAGAAAATGTAAACTATTGTGTTAAGAACACCTAGCAAACATTACTTTAAGCTGTTGTCTTGGCAACCAAATCAATACACACAAAAAATTCTAAATAAGCTCTATAAAATTATGAAAGGGTGTCCTAACCTCACATTAAACAATCCAAAAAAAAATTATTTAACAATAGAGGTGTTCAAAAGTCCAAAACAAAATTTAAATATAATTTAAGGTTAATTAAGACATTAGAAAATTTACACACATAATAAAACTGAAAACTAAAAATTTTAATATTCTGCAATATTTTAGTTTATATTACATCATCAATCTCGAAATTTGTACTTTTTGTAAGTAATTAGGGTAAATGTGGCATTTTCACAATATGTGCAAGTTATATTACTGTATTTAATGAAAGGCATTTGNTGTAAGTAATTAGGGTAAATGTGGCATTTTCACAATATGTGCAAGTTATATTACTGTATTTAATGAAAGGCATTTGAAATCTGTTTTTCGAAGTGAAAGCTTGACAGTAATATTCCAGCTCCGCGTTAGGGCCACCATATTTGTACTGTTCCACAATCAAGGATTGACGATCGGAAATTATAACTCGGTTAGCTCAGTTGGTAGAAGCATGAAAGTTTAAAGGTGCCAAACAAATAAAATCTAGTTCTGGTTTATTTACTCTTTACTTTTATTTTCAATCAAATGAAACAGTTCACATACAATCTTGAGGTATGCAGAGTACGAACAGGTTTACAGGCAAACCAACAGAGAGCAGCGCCACAGTCATTTAATTATTCATTTACGTCTTGAAAACTTGCCTCGCAAGAAGAAAATACGAAGGCAGGAGGGACGTCAGTTCCCTCCTGGGACCCTATCAACCTCCCACACCGGCTGAAATAATTTTTTGAAATTTAAAGTACAAGCCGAAAAGAATTGAATTGAAAAAAGATTAGAGGTCTCTAGTGCTTGCCGGTGTGGGCTATATTAGTCTCTCTCTATGAGTCTTCCTTGCGTGCTGGTCCTACATTGCTCTACCAGGCAATAGACACACAGAGTATTTATTGCTGCAGGCCTATCCCTCCCCACCCCCACCCTCTTCACAGATAAGGGCATTGGCGTCCCACGCCAGCCGAACTGCATCGTCNAGGCCTATCCCTCCCCACCCCCACCCTCTTCACAGATAAGGGCATTGGCGTCCCACGCCAGCCGAACTGCATCGTCTGTAAAAATTAATCAAAGTTTCCAGAACAAAAACTGTCGATGCAGTCAGATAGGAAAAGATTCTATCTTCTAATGCTGACTCGTAACAAAAACTAAGATTTCGAAAAAGCAAACGTATGCCCGATAAACGAACAATCACAGCAAGAACTTCGAATCCAGATAAAACATTATGCCTCACAAAATGAAAGAAATTTAATCAAGTATCCTGATAATTAATATATTGCATCGTCGTTTCAATAGACACATCGCAAGTGAACAGGGTTGCCAGCAGAGTCATTTAAAAGTGGCTGAAAAGGTTATTAATACTAAACACCCTGAAGTATTTTGAATATGCATTACTACATTATATGATGCCAATTTTTTTTTAACCAAACCATACTCAGCATGATTATATTTAAACTAATAGTAGTAATATATTTTAGCAAAACTGCATTAAAATTTTGCCAATGTACCAATAGGAGTCACCAGAAAATTTGCTAATCAAAAAATATAATTTTTATTTTCAAATATTTGGAAGTGTTACCATAAGTTACAATAATATTAAGTTGTCAGTTGTGTAAGTTGGTAAATTCTTGTTAGAGTGCGTCTGTTGGTAGCAGTGCCTTGTAAGTGGCTACAGCCTGACTTGCAGAGCTAGTGATTGAGTGAGAGGTTATTGTGGTTGTAGAATCTCAAGAGCAGCTGATGGATGTCTACGAACGATTGGATGCGATGAGTGCTGACACTGCAGAAATGAGAGCAGCCAATATCCTGCATGGTCTTGGCTTCACTAAGGACATGCAAAACAAGCAGACCAAAGATTTTTCAGGTATGTATTGGACTTATGAGGAGACCATTGCAGAAATAGTTTTTTTTTTTTGCCTCAAGGAAAAAAATTTCCTTTTGCTCAAAGGAAAGTTTTATTTATAAATATAGAAATATCAACATATCCAATTAAGAATTATTTCTGGCTTTGTGGTGAATAGAATGCAACATTTAATATGAAGTATATCAAATTACTAATTTTGTACGAATATTCTGTACCGAAAGAATATTCTGTATACCAAAACAAAAACAAAAAAAATGCCAACTTTCATTGGGTTGCTGAAAGTTGTAACGAAACAAAAATCCTAGTTATCAATGAATATTTGGGTGTTTTATAAATGTTCATTTAGTGCACCAGTTAAGAAAATTGGCATCTGTAATTCATCTTGTTTTCATTATTGTATAACTAAAATAACCACATAAAGTTTAAATTTAAATACAGTAAACTCCCAAGTGTATCTTATTAGGACTGGCTAAGAGTTCACGGATAACTTATATTCATGGTCAAAGCACTTAACAAATAGATGTTTACATACTGAACACATAGGTTAAGTATACAAATAGTAGGTAGTACATAATACACTTACCAAGTATATTTTGGCAGCATTTTTCGGCTTGAATCACAACAGTAAACACAATTAAAATGTCCACTCACCTTAAGTAACAAAAACAGGTGCAGTCGGTATTAAAAACATAACCTTAGTGTCAATCACCACCAGTCACACTACTTAAGAATAGTCTGTCAGCAACACAAGTTGCTTATAAAGTCCCAGGCAGTGAGGAANTCCTGCATGGTCTTGGCTTCACTAAGGACATGCAAAACAAGCAGACCAAAGATTTTTCAGGTATGTATTGGACTTACGAGGAGACCATTGCAGAAATAGTTTTTTTTTGCCTCAAGGAAAAAAATTTCCTTCTGCTAAAAGGAAAGTTTTATTTATAAATATAGAAATATCAACATATTCAATTAAGAATTATTTCTGGCTTTATGGTGAATAAAATGCAACATTTAATATGAAGTATATCAAATTACCAATTTTGTACAAATATTTTGTATACCGAAAGAATATTCTGTATACCAAAACGAAAACAAAAAAATGCCAACTTTCGTTGGGTTGCTGAAAGTTGTAATGAAACAAAAATCCTAGTTATCAATGGTATTTTATAAATGTTCATTTAGTTCACCAGTTAAGAAAATTGGCGTCTGTAATTCATCTTGTTTGTTTTCATTATTGTACAACTAAAATAACCACATAAAGTTTAAATTTATATACAGTAAACTCTCAAGTGTATGGGATTAGGACTGGCTAAGAGTTCACGGATAACTTACATTCATGGTCAAAGCAATTAACAAATAGATGTTTACATACTGAACACACAGGTTAAGTATACAAATAGTAGGTAGTACATAATACACTTACCAAGTATATTTTGGCAGCATTTTTCGGCTTGAATCACAACAGTAAACACAATTAAAATGTCCACTCACCTTAATTAACACATAAGTAACAAAAACAGGTGCAGTCAGTATTAAAAACATAACCTTAGTGTCTGNAAACATAACCTTAGTGTCAATCACCACCAGTCACACTACTTAAGAATAGTCTGTCAGCAACACAAGTTGCTTATAAAGTCCCAGGCAGTGAGGAAATATCCAAGGAAAACATTATGGAGTGGTTTGAATGTGATGCACTAACAGATGATATTGTTCAGAAAGCTAAAGGTGAAGAGAACGAGGGAGAAAGTGAAAATGAGAGCAAAGATGAACAGCCCGTAAACAAGATGATGCACACACTAGTACGAAGTTATGCTGAGAGTCTGCTTGATTATATGGAAATGAAAGAAGACAGCCTCGTTACTGACAAAATGATGCAATAGAGGATTTATTTCTTTTTGTGTAAAATCTCAAAAAAAATTTGGCAGAAGAGTTTAATTATAGTTTACTATCGAGTACCACTCGCTAGCTTTCATTGTATGGTGTATTCCCTATTAAAAATGTATGTAAATATAGTACCCAAATACTATATTTTTAAAAAATGCATTACTTGCCTGCTGCCTAGAAACTGAGGTTAGCTTTGAGCTAGTGTAAACAGTGTGTGCACATGGGTTATTAATAGCAGCAGTGCGCATCTCGTGTCAAATGTTCAACAAATGTTCAATATTTTACATTCACGGGTAAGCTGCAACCCGATTAAGTAGTGATGGGAGAGTTGGTATTTTGTAGCTTCGAGTTAGTCAGGTTGTGGGAAACTCAGGTCAAGTGAAGTCGAGTTAAGCATAAAAATTTTTAGTTAAAATCTAGTTTGCATTATAAATGTAAAAGTGTACCTATGTACATTGGTATGAAGTCTGCCCCTTATAACTTCCTCTCCTCTTATAGTCACAGTTTACCAAGAAAAAAGTTTAGGACAAGTTTCTATCAATAATAATACAGTAAAACTATCTTATGACATTTCTGAAGGGACTGAAAAATTTTACCTTATTAACCAGGAAAACTTCTTAAAAGGGTAAAATTACTTGTGTGTTTATAGACCAGTTGAAAATTATGTAAGCTCATTAAGCTGGAAATCTTTTTAGGTGGGAACTTCTTACCAGGGTTTTACTGTAATTTTTTGCCTGGGTAACTGATTCACAGCACTACTTTTTCCCTCTTGCCGATGCAGTGATCCTGATAGAAAAAAAANATTTTTTGCCTGGGTAACTGATTCACAGCACTACTTTTTCCCTCTTGCCGATGCAGTGATCCTGATAGAAAAAAAATGCAACTGATAGAGGGGTGGAGTGGGAGGGTAGCTTTCAGACTGGACTGCCAGCATGCCACTGGGTGAGCGGACAAGCAGTCCATGCTGTGTGTGTGTGTGTATAAACTTCTTTGTAAATACAGTACACCCCAATTTAAAAAATGTCACTGTTCCTAAAAAATATTTTTTTATTTTGCTGTTTTGTTAAATTCAAATTTACCGTTTTTAACATCTCAACACCAAGAAGTTGTTATAGAAACATATTTTTTCACTTTAAGACAATGTTTTATCATTCATGATGCAAAATAACAGTTTTCTTTCAATTAAATACTAAAGAAATTTACTAGGTAGATTTTCTGTAAATGAAATGGTACCCCATATGACCATAAACAATCTGTACTTATGAGAATAAACTTTAAACATTGTCACCTCNTCTTCTTCCCATTTTACTCTCCCCCTCTTCATCCCACTTTACTCTCTTCCCCTCTTCATCCCAGTTTTCCATCTCCTCCTCTTCAACCCATTTTTCCTTCTCCCTCTATTCACCCGTTTCCTTTTTACTCATCATCTCCTTTCCCCTCCTTTCTCTATACCAACTATTCCTCCCCTTCTCTTCTCATCACTTCATTTCTCTTTCCCCTCTCCCTTTCACATCCCCTTTATTTTCTCTTCTCCCTCTCCCTACCTATTATTTCCTCTCTTCCTCCCCTTTCTCCCTCCATTCTCCCTCCCCCTTTTTCCTCTTACCCTTCTCTTTCCTCTTCCTCCCCTTCTCTTTCCTCTTCCTCTCCATCCCCCTTCTCTTCTGCTCCATTTTCCATTCCCTCTTCATCTCCTCTTATTCTTACCTTTACCTTCCTCCCTTTTACCCTGCCCCTCTTATCCTACCATATTACCCTATCCCATTACCATCCTACATCTATACCCTTATGGTGGTGTAGTGGTTAAACTACTTGCCTACCACCTAGGAGAACCTGGTTAATTCCCAGCAGGGTCACTCCCAGATTTTCACGTGTTGGAATCTAGAATGACGATGCCACTGATGCAGATTTTCTGAGGGATCTCGTGTTTCCCCGCCCCTGCTCCTTTCTCACCTCATCTCACTTCACACTCATTGGAAGAGCCACCCCAAATCTCTTCACTTATTCTTACCCTCTTAATCTTCACACGCTCTTAACCTCCACCACCCCCCTTTCAACCTCTACTGTGCCTTCTGTCCATCACCACCTATGCCCCTTGCTCTCTTAACCTCGCCACCTCTGCCCCTTGCTCTCTCTTAACCTCGCCACCTCTGCCCCTTGCTCTCTCTTAACCTCGCCACCTCTGCCCCTTGCTCTCTCTTAACCTCGCCACCTCTGCCCCTTGCTCTCTCTTAACCTCGCCACCTCTGCCCCTTGCTCTCTCTTAACCTCGCCACCTCTGCCCCTTGCTCTCTCTTAACCTCGCCACCTCTGCCCCTTGCTCTCTCTTAACCTCGCCACCTCTGCCCCTTGCTCTCTCTTAACCTCGCCACCTCTGCCCCTTGCTCTCTCTTAACCTCGCCACCTCTGCCCCTTGCTCTCTCTTAACCTCGCCACCTCTGCCCCTTGCTCTCTCTTAACCTCGCCACCTCTGCCCCTTGCTCTCTCTTAACCTCGCCACCTCTGCCCCTTGCTCTCTCTTAACCTCGCCACCTCTGCCCCTTGCTCTCTCTTAACCTCGCCACCTCTGCCCCTTGCTCTCTCTTAACCTCGCCACCTCTGCCCCTTGCTCTCTCTTAACCTCGCCACCTCTGCCCCTTGCTCTCTCTTAACCTCGCCACCTCTGCCCCTTGCTCTCTCTTAACCTCGCCACCTCTGCCCCTTGCTCTCTCTTAACCTCGCCACCTCTGCCCCTTGCTCTCTCTTAACCTCGCCACCTCTGCCCCTTGCTCTCTCTTAACCTCGCCACCTCTGNAAAAAAAATCGACTCATACGGGAAAACGACGAGATTTCACTGTAGTGAGCAAAGCACTCCAATTATGGCAAGTTGAAAACATAATCATCTTAGAGATTCTTAGGGCAAAATATCGGTTATAATATCGGCGATTTAAACGTGAATTGCGTACAATTCCGATAATTACGATATCGGCCGGTTTCGATATATCGGTACCGGTATCGGCTCAGCCCTATTCACTATAACTATTTGTCACATTGTTGTTGTTTTTGTTGTTTGTTTGTTTGTTTTTTATTGTACGTGCAAGAACANTTCACTATAACTATTTGTCACATTGTTGTTGTTTTTGTTGTTTGTTTGTTTGTTTTTTATTGTACGTGCAAGAACAGTCAACAGAAACTAAATGCTTGTGGTAAACAAACAAATTGGATTGTAAACAACCTCAATTTTTGTAGTTTGTGTATTTCATTGGTATTTTGTAATTTTTGATTCTCATTAACAATTGAATAAAGGATTCCCAAATAGGTATTATTGGCATTCATAAAAAACAGAAAGGTGTTCATATTTAAAATATATCATCCTTAATGAGGGTGTGATTGGCAAACACTGTTAGAATTGCAGGTGTATATAACAATTTTGTCATTTGTGCTATCAACTATTGAGAAACCATTGTCATAAATCAGTAATAATCATGGGAAAAAAAAGTAATAGTTTCCAGCAGTGGTTTTTAGTTTTTGCCTCTTTATGGGGATGTGGCACGCTGCTGAGAAGGTTCCAGGAGTGCAGGGTGTCCTTCCTTGTTCCACACAGTCTACATATGTGGTAGGGCAATGTGTACAGGCAATTTGAAGGGAGCCATCTGATACATAGATAGTTGCGGGACAACTGCTTGTGCCTTCTCGGGCCGACCTAGATCTTGCAGGTGGGTATAAGTGTACTCAGCACTTAGCGAATCCTCTGCTGCCTGGCACNCTTCTCGGGCCGACCTAGATCTTGCAGGTGGGTATAAGTGTACTCAGCACTTAGCGAATCCTCTGCTGCCTGGCACAAATAGCTGAGGTAGTTGCAGCCTACCTCCCCGCTTGGGAGAAATCCTGGAGAAGTCAGGCTGAGAGTGAGCACGTTAGCCCCCTCATTGATGTTGAGCTGTGTTACCTCCATAATCAACGCTGCAGGGTCAGGGTTCTGACAGTACACCCTCTCAGGCCACTGCCAGTGGATGCACATGCTGAGAGCAGTCATGTGTGTATATAACAGTATACCTCACTGCATGGTGCCCCAAGGGTGATGCACATGGTCCGTAGATTCCACGGTTTTAGATGTGGAGAAGAGTTGACGAGTATCAGGTGTCTCCTCTGACCCTGGGTACCCATTGGTTGAACTGGCATCTTTTGCCTGGTGATTTTAGAAGGAGAGGTCAGTCGATGACCTCGGATTCCTAGTTGGCTCAGTCCCTGCATTACACCTTGCACACACT
>NQII01002409.1:327765-355705 GCA_002778355.1 Clitarchus hookeri | reverse complement strand
GAGAGAGAGACAAAAGGAGAGAGAGAGACAAAAGAAGAGAGAGACAAAAAGAGAGACGAAAGAAGACAAAACAAGTGAGAGAAATATATAAAAAGAGATGTGGGCGGCTTTTAACATCGGGGTGTCTTGAGAGAGAGAGAGAGAGAGATATTACTACACATGGAGAAGTTTCGCGGATTCATTTAGCTGCAAGCTAGGCTCCACAACCTTATTGTGCTCGAGCCTCAGTTCATTGGTTGTCGCCTCAGTCCAACCCCAGCTGGTACTGCGGGTTTCCGTCCTTGTTTATCTTGCAGATTCGTAGTTGATGGAAAGTTGTGCGGGGTGTGTTTAACACACTGTGGCCCAATACTAGCATAAACTCAAATATACGTATGGTTCAAGTCTAACTTGTCCTCAAATATACGTATGGTTCAAGTCTAACTTGTCCTCAAATATACGTATGGTTCAAGTCTAACTTGTCCTCAAATATACGTATGGTTCAAGTCTAACTTGTCCTCAAATATACGTATGGTTCAAGTCTAACTTGTCCTCAAATATACGTATGGTTCAAGTCTAACTTGTCCTCAAATATACGTATGGTTCAAGTCTAACTTGTCCTCAAATATACGTATGGTTCAAGTCTAACTTGTCCTCAAATATACGTATGGTTCAAGTCTAACTTGTCCTCAAATATACGTATGGTTCAAGTCTAACTTGTCCTCAAATATACGTATGGTTCAAGTCTAACTTGTCCTCAAATATACGTATGGTTCAAGTCTAACTTGTCCTCAAATATACGTATGGTTCAAGTCTAACTTGTCCTCAAATATACGTATGGTTCAAGTCTAACTTGTCCTCAAATATACGTATGGTTCAAGTCTAACTTGTCCTCAAATGAATTCGCGGAAATTCCATATCGCTACCCTAGCTATTACTATCGCCACATAAATAATTGCCGTTTTAATTTTGTAATTTAATATTTTGTAATCCTGATGTGGAGTGGAGTGATTTGGGAGGCTCTTAACATCGAGGTCTTGAGAGCCGATAAGGGCAAGTATGGAGCAGTGCCGGAATGCAAGGGCGGGGGAAACGGGAGATCCGCGAGTAAACCCCTGGACCAGCGGCATCGTCTGGCACAATTCTTGATGTAAAAATAAAATTAATCCATCTTTTAATTTCAGGCATTACGCTGAGGCATTTCCTCGAGCAGATTTTAAAAACAATATGTTTGCAACAGGCATAACTTAAAAAAATCAATGAAGACAAGATAGAGCTTTATGCACTGAAATATCATAGGCCTAATACACCACATTCAGCTGTTCTCAGATTAAGTGGCGTAACAAAGTTACTTTTGCCTTACAGAGTTGAGACAAAAACCAGTTCAATACAAGAGTTGTGATAATACGAATGTTTTCGTGAGAACTTTGTAAATACTGTTGCGTGATGCATGTCGCTGGCCGGTGTTTCCTTCGGGCTGGAGGTCAAGGTCAAGTTTGTAACGTTAGACTAAGCGAGCGGCCTATCATAAAGGACGCCGCCGCACATCCCGATAAACTTATCGCAGCTCGCGCCTCACTGACCATGAGGAGCTCATATTTCTCTATTTATGACGCAGGAATGTCATCACCATTACTTTTCCCAGAACAAATTGGATTGCCGAGAACGTTCTAGACGCCACCTACCTCGCGTATAAATACCACGTGTGGCCCTCTGAGGAGGGAAGTGATTAATAACAGAGAGTTTGGCGTCTCGTGCGACCTTAAGCGACAGTTGGGCGATTCCAGAGCGGCGAGGGACGACTGCAGCGATCTGCGAGAGTGCGTCGGCGATCTTGTGTGCAGTGAAGAGTGGGACTGATCTGCGGGACTGTGGACTGGATGCGTGAGTGAAAAGACATTCGGCACGATGGAAACAGGCAGTTTTAACTAAACGTGTGGAAATAATTGGAGCTGTTTAAGAGAGTAAAGACTGTGATAAAGACTTCGGTTGAAATGGATATAGTAATTAAATATTGGGCTCAATAAGGATATTAACAATTAATAGAATGCTCAGACTGGTAAATAACAGATGCTTGACTGTTTGTTTCGTTGAGAAAAAATATAATTATTGAATNTTAATAGAATGCTCAGACTGGTAAATAACAGATGCTTGACTGTTTGTTTCGTTGAGAAAAAATATAATTATTGAATTTAGTTATTTTATTTTTATTAAGACGTCCATCCCTTACGAACTCTGATACGCTGCTCAGGCGTCCCATGTAACTAGGGTTACCAGGTCGCCAAACCTAATAGCCGGACAGACCAGCCAGTTTGGCCGGACATTTGGGTAAAAAGGCCGGACACCCTACATTATTGAGGATTTTGTGTCTGAGTATTAATAGGTACGACAAAAAAATTGTATGTAAAATCAAGCTTTTTTGATTACTACCATAAATCTTGTTAAATTCTAATGAAATATAAATAAAATCGAATGCCAAATCAGTCTAAGTACTTTATTATTAATCAGTCAAATAAAGTCATCAGTCAAAATTAGATTCTAGATAAACATTTATCAACATTTTTAAATTCTTCTTAAATTCTAATGAAAGGCAATTGCACAAATAAGTCTTATTTACCTGCTATTACTTCCCAAAGCAAAACAAAATAAAAAAACAATCTAAACAAAACAAAACTTTTTCTCTTTAAGTTAAACAATAAAAATAATTATTCATATTTTTGGTTGTCAGAAACCTGCTTTAAAAGCTCAGTTTCTTTTAAAATGCAATTGTAAAAATCCTTACACGTCAAATGTTTTAAATTAAATTCTACAACCAACATTTTAGCTACAGTGTCAACATGTAATCTGTTGCGTTCTTTTGACCATTGCTGACCTATCAAGGAAAAAACTCTTTCAACGTTTGCGTTATGTCCTGGGATCGCAAAGTAATACTGACAAATAGTTAGGAATTCTGAAAAGCAATCTTGACTACTCATCGATTTAAAATAGACTACCCATTTCTTGTGTGCTAACAGCTTCTTGAAATCAACGTTCTCTTTGTTATTATTCAGAAAACTTTTAAGGTTTTGCAGTTGGTCAAAACATTTGCTATCGTCAACTTTAACGTTGTTTTGTGATAGGATACTTATCGTATCGGAAACTTGATTCCATTCAGGAACATCTTTTAAAGTCATCCATGTGAAATGTTTTGTGTCTTTGTATAAGTTTTCAGTCCAAGATCGTAAATATTGTACTGCAATAATGTACATGTTTTTAATATCCTCTTTGAAAGCAGTCACCTGTTCAGAATTTTCGTTATTGTCTTTGAATTTACGCAAAATAGAAGTCACTTTCAGTGGATAAAAGTCTTGTTCAATCCTTGCATTTATGCTATTCATTATCTCAGAACAGTTTTCCAAAACCTCATTTACAGAAACATGAGCCTTCTCTGTATCTTTGATGCGATTTTGATAAATGGCCATGAAAGAATGAACAGCCCAACAATAGCCTTCGTTAAGGTCATTTTCAAAAAATTCTTTCAAAGTTCTGGATGCATTATTCTTTTCCTTTTTCAGGAAATATGACTTAAGGGGCTCAAACATTTGTAAAATCCTTTCTATCGCTGGGAAGAGACTCAGCCAGCGCGTCTTTGAATGATAAAGTATTTGTTTGAAATGAATGTCTAATTCTGAGCTAATACTTTTGAGTTCCTCTGTACGTACGGTAAATGTAGCAAAATGATTGTGAATCTGCATGACAATACTTTCAAGACACAATGGCAAGGAATCAAGAGCACTATGGACAGAATTATTGAAAATATGTGCAACACAGCCGACTCCAATAATATTCTGATTATTCGTTAGAGATTTTAATGTAAAGAAAACATTACTTTGCCCTCCTCTGTCTTTGCCGCCAAAATTTGTAGCAGCATTATCAGCCGAAAATGCTACTAGTTTGTCTGAGAGGTTTTTGTCACGCAGTGAATCGTAGACGTAATTAGATATCGTATCGGATGTCTCATTTTTTTGTGATTGAATATCTATTAAGGAGACCTGAATTCCGTCTTTCTGATAGTCAAAATACTGAATTAACAGCGGGAATAACTTGATAGCACCGTGATTGCTTGCGTCAGTGGAAGCGCTTATGTACTTTATATCAGACAAGTCCTCCAATATATTTTTTAAAACATATGGCGCAAGAACATTTTTCAAAATTGCTTCTGCCTTTGTTCTCGCACAGGTTATTCCTTTTGCAATGTTTGAATCAGCATAAAGGCACTTCTGAAGTGGTACTGTACAGTCTAATGAATTAAATGACTGATTGTGTTTTACCGTGTGAAAAACTAAAGTAGCCTCAGCCGCTTGCACTTCTGTTTTTGGTCCCGATCTTGCTATTACAAAATTGTCTATTTTCGACGAACACGCAGCGGTCCTAATATTTTTCCGATGCTTTTCGGTATTTAAGTGCTTTTCGAGATCATATTTTCCCTTACTGGCTATTGATATTAACTGGTCGCAAAGCTCACACTTCACCTCCGACGGTTCTGCTGTCGGCTTAAACATTTTATATGTTTTTTTTAATTCTTCTGAAAAAATACATTTCCTCTTTGGCATTTTGAGATCTGAAAATAAATAAAATGACTGTTTTTTTGTTTGTCATCGCATCACTTGCAGTTGCACCCATAATAATGTCTGAATTAAAGTAGCATCAATAAAGTACAGTACAAACAATACTTACCAAAATTATTGTCGCTGAATACAAAAACTGACGACGCAACGTGCGCTAACAATCAAGGAATGAACAGACAGACAACTGACAGAGCGGGAGTGTATCTGGCGGCGGCGCGGCGTGGCGCAGGGGGGCGGGCGGGACTGCGGGAGCGACCGACAGTCGACTCGCCTGCGCTCGGCCACGCTCGGCGCTCGCTCGTTTGCGAAATGTAAAAAACCTAACAAAAGCCGGACAAGCCGGACACCGTTTATTTTGGCCGGACACGCAATCAAAAAGCCTAACTATGTCCGGCTTTATCCGGACGCCTGGCAACCCTACATGTAACAATACAAATTGCCTTGTCGGACGCACACTGCTACATTCCCTGGCGAGATTGGTACATCATGCTAATAACAAGATCCGCGTCGGTGACATGAGAAAAGAGACTAAGTCATTTACATAACATACATCCATGCACTAGAGGGACGCAAGCGTGTTTCCCCCTCCCCCGTTTACACAACTTGGAGCAAAGTAACAATCCAAACTAGGGAACGACGGTAACTGGTGATTGGTAACACTGGTAATTCAGCATTGGCACTCCAGCTGCCTATGCAACGCGCCGTGTATTAACATCGTGATGTTAACACTCTGCGGTTCACTCTGCTAGAGGCTGTTGACGGTAAAGTGAGCACTGTTGGAAGCCCTGCTTAGCATCTACTTGCATGCACATTGTGTATCCTTCCACCTTACGTAAAGTTAACATCACCCTGGGCATGATCACTTTATTCATGCATTCGTCAAGTGAACCTGTGACATTATCATAAAAGTAATTTTTTTGCAAATCTGCTACTTCTCGCACTTACATAAATTTAAAATTTAAAAAAAGAAAGGAAGAGAAATCATTTTAGTATTCACAAATGTTTCCTTGCCACTTTAAATTCAACTTTAAAAAATGGAACTACTTTACCTCCGTCGTTGCCAACTTTATTTACCCACACATTCCTTCTTTAAGGTTATGTTTTGCGCCGCAAAGATATGTACTATTTACGTCGTTAGAAGTATATTGGCCAAAATTTTTATCAAAGCCGGCAAAAGATTTGCTAACAAATTTAGCTTCACCTTTTACATCAGTTTTAATAGGGCGGATTTCAAAAACCTGTAGACGTAAATTAAACATACACGTCTCACGCGCACTTGATAAACTTATGAAACGTCAGTGATTTAAACATTTATAAGTTCGGCTCGCTTATTCCAACCAAAAAAAAAAAAAAGCCAACCAAAGAAAAAAAAACAGAAGTGAA
Organism: Clitarchus hookeri; assembly: GCA_002778355.1. Taxonomy (NCBI): domain Eukaryota; kingdom Metazoa; phylum Arthropoda; class Insecta; order Phasmatodea; family Phasmatidae; genus Clitarchus; species Clitarchus hookeri. The sequence continues at coordinate 349,736 of NQII01002409.1, read as the reverse complement.
TGATAGGCAGTAAAACGTAGACTCTGAAATTGCTTGAAGTTACACGTGTCTAATAAAAAAAATAATATCCGAAAACAGAATACATTTTGTTGGATAGGAAGGGCAGCGAATATCAAAGCAGCGATATTGTGACTTAAGCGTCTCGCTGCCCATTTCTGATACACAATGGGGCCAGAATCAACATGTATACATTTCTAAACCTCATACAATAGAATCGCATATTGCATTTTTTTGTAATACTCTCTGAAAGTATTAATTATTTATAGTTGACCGATAAGGAATCTGTTTCTGCAAAATCAATACCAAGTTATTGTACTGTTATAATAAAATGATTCACAATCTTTAAACAGGTGGAAGAACCTTAAATCAGTTTTTAGAAAATCTTTTACCAAACATAATAGTAAAATTGATAAAATGACGTTAGAATAAAATCAAATTTGACGCCGGCGGTTCAGAAACAACACGGTTTACCTGTCGGTTGCATTAACCCATGCCAAAAAACAATAATCTTGGAAGTTGAAAACAAACATTTTTATAGACCATTAAGCGTTGAAATTAAGTACAGAAAATTTAAGCTACCGCAACAGTCGCGGAGCCCCGAGTTGAAAATTTCACCTACGTACATGAAGCAAGGAGAATGCCACAACTGACTGCACACTTCATATGTTCTTAAATGTGCGTAAAACCTCACCTTGGCATGCCGGTCGAGTCCGCTGAGCAGAAGTCAAGAGGCAGTGCTGGATCTCTCAGCGTTCCAACCGACACGCAACTAATGGCTGCGTGAAGAACGACGGGATGAAGATAGCGGAGTGGGACTCTTCCCGGGCGAAGCTGTATTGACACGACACAGAACTTACTGCACACACTTAAAACATAACGTTTAGTGCGGAGTGGCGCGGGCTTAATCCGCGGCACAGAGGCGCGTAGCCGACCCAGATGTCAGTAGGGCGGAGAGCGTGTGTTCGCGTCGCGAGGGAGGTGCAACGTCCAAGGACTCCAGCGCATTGTCGTTCTCCTCGTGTTGCGAGCGCCGTCGCTTCCTCGCGCACCTGCCCGCAATGACAATATTTTGACTCGTGGGCTGAACTTCAAGTCGCTGGTGGAACGTGACCTACTTGCAGCTACGGGCCCCCGCTTCGGGTTCGACTCCCAGCTAACCAGACTCCACACTCCCTCGAGATGTTACAGTAACATTCCAACCAGCTTTGAACCCCAAGTAGACTGAAGAAATCACACACCGACGCACTACTGAGAGACGACGCAGGCGGTCGGAAAGGCGGACAGAAGCGTAGAATGAATTTCAAACACTCGAATTAAGCCGAAACATTGCCATTTAAAACNGGGAGACGACGCATGCGGTCGGAAAGGCGGACAGAAGCGTAGAATGAATTTCAAACACTCGAATTAAGCCGAAACATTGCCATTTAAAACTACCGACATAATACATTTTTTACTTCGTTAGTCAGACCTAACCTTGCCTACTTTCCTTTTCTAATCAAAGTTACATACTTTACTGAAAACCTTATTTATTTGACATAGCGAAGCTTAGAAACCGTTTCGAGTAGCGCATTTCTGGAAAATATTGCGTGAAACATGCGTGTACAGTGGCTCACAAAAGTATTCGTCTGGCTAGCAACATTAAATTATTGAACATACTAAACGCAAAACGAAGAACTAACTGCCAATGTTGGAGGTTCAAAGGCTGTTTGTAAGTTTTAATTCTAAAATTAGAAACAACATATGCCAATATGTTCTGTTGTTTACAATCGGAGCATGAACTTAATAAGGCATGTCGACTTTGACGTCAAGCAAGTATTCGTCTAGGTAACATAGTACCATGACTCACTCTCAGCAGATGCCTTTTAAGTTATGTGATGTTCAAGGGAAGAAGGCAGCTTGTTTTCGTCAGTGAAACATCTTGTGACAGTCTTGACATGAAATGGGACTAAAAACTAGGGAAACAACACAAGAAGAAAGAAAAATTGCACGAGATTCTAATAGCGAAAATCGTTCAAAGATATAGTGGTAATTATAAAAAACACCCATCAATACAGTTAAGGACATCATCTACAGGTTTGACGGAACTAAAACTTATCACAACAAAGCAAGAAGTGGTCTCCTGTCCAGCCTAATGCAGAAAGAACAATGTAACATAGTCAGGTAAGAAAAAGTGCACCCGAAACAGAATGCTCTGAAAAGTATAGCTGATGTTTAACGGAAAAGCACGTCACAGCACAAACGATACGAAATGTACTTCGTGAAGTTGGATACAATGGCCGAACAGCCAAAAAAAAAAAAACCTGTTATCAGCCAGACTAACAGGAAAAAGTGACTTTCCCGTGATAGGGAATAGCAAATTATCTGCAATGAACACTGAAAGAAGGTCGTATTTACAAATTAAATTAAATTCAACCTTTTCAAGTCAGATGGCGAGTAATAGTTTGGCGGAGAACAAAATGTGAATTTGACACAAAAATTCTTACAGATACAACGAAATATGGTTTGGTTACATATTTGTTGGGGGGTGTACGAGTGTTGGTGGTGTAGGCGAGTTGTGCTTCATCGATGGTACCACGGACCACGAACTCTACATTAACATTCCTAAGTCTCTGCCCCAAGTGTCGACAATATGGGTCTTCTCTTACTGGCGACTACGTCTTCACCCAGATAACGATCCTAGGCATGGAATCAATCACCGCTATATTAAATATCCACAATGTTCCCCACAGCGTACTTAACACATATATAAAATTACGTTTTATGGTTCGACGGGACAAAGGGAGCGGGTTTTCACGCCGTTCTACGTGGTCGATAGTGATTCAATACCGTCGCTAATAACATTTCTGTAATTCTCCACCACAAATAATTATTTGATTCTTCTGGGCAATTACCATTTATAAATTAATGACAACAATGTTGCCAGTAAAAGTTAAGGTTCGAGAAGGTGATATTTAAACAACACTTCCGTTTAAATATCTGAAATGGAAATTACTGCACTAAAATAAGAATTAGTCCTTCTTGATTGCGATTTTCCATTTTTCCTTCTAGAGGTTGTTCACGGTTAATTGAACACTTTTGAAATCAACATTTGAAAAATGTCACTTCCCCCATCTGCACCGAGTGGCATGCGCCCAGTAAAGTTGGTAACGACGGAAGTAGTTCCGTGTCTTAATGCGCGTTAAAATTGTTAGGTACACATTTGTAAATACTGAGATAATTTTGTTTGCCCATTTTCAAAGCATCCAAGTGCAAGAATCAGAAAATTTCTTAAGATATTTTCTTATAAATATTTTTACACTTTCACTTGAACTTTGTTCATTTCACATATGGCGGAAGAACACACCCGCATGCATGTAGATTTTGAGCAGGAATTTCAATTGCGCTACGTTTATAGTGAACAGTTTATACGCAAACTACACTCAATTTTGAAAGAGAACGGTTCGTGTACAGCCTTACGAGGGTTGGGAAGGAGGATTGCCTACCTCAGCTCGCTGTTGTCGAATACGGCATCCATCGCGTACGTTCCCGTGGCGGCGACGACATACAAGTGGCGTCTCCTGTTGGCAGCTGTNTAGCGAAAATCGTTCAAAGATATAGTGGTAATTATAAAAAACACCCATCAATACAGTTAAGGACATCATCTACAGGCTTCACGAAACTAAAACTTATCACAACAAAGCAAGAAATGGTCTCCTGTCCAGCCTAATGCAGAAAGAACAATGTAACATAGTCAGGTAAGAAAAAGTGCACCCGAAACAGAATGCTCTGAAAAGTATAGCTGATGTTTAACGGAAAAGCACGTCACAGCACAAACGATACGAAATGTACTTCGTGAAATTGGATACAATGGCCGAACAGCCAAAAAAAAAACAACCTGGTATCAGCCAGACTAACAGGAAAAAGTGACTTTCCCATGATAGGGAATAGCAAATTATCTGCAATGAACACTGAAAGAAGGTCGTATTTACAAATTAAATTAAATTCAACCTTTTCAAGTCAGATGGCGAGTAATAGTTTGGCGCAGAACAAAATGTGAACTTGAAACAAAAATTCTCACAGATACAACGAAATATGGTTTGGTTACATATTTGTTGGGGGGTGTACGAGTGTTGGTGGTGTAGGCGAGTTGTGCTTCATCGATAGTACCACGGACCACGAACTCTACATTAACATTCCTAAGTCTCTGCCCCAAGTGTCGACAATATGGGTCTTCTCTTACTGGCGACTACGTCTTCACCCAGATAACGATCCTAGGCATGGAATCAATCACCGCTATATTAAATATCCACAATGTTCCCCACAGCGTACTTAAAACATATATAAAATTACGTTTTATGGTTCGACGGGACAAAGGGAGCGGGTTATCACGTCGTTCTACGTGGTCGACAGTGCTTCAACACCGTCGCCAATAACATTTCTGTAATTCTCCACCAGAAATAATTATTTGATTCCTCTGGGCAATTACCAGTTATAAATTAATGACAGAAATATTGCCAGTAAAAGTTAAGGTTCGAGAAACTGTTATTTAAACAATACTTCCGTTTAAATATCTGAAATTGAAGTTACTGCAAAAAAAATAGATAGCTCCAACTTTGCGGGGATTGAGTACACTCAAATAAGAATTAGTCCTCCTTGATTGCGATTTTCCATCTTTCCTTCTAGAGGTTGTTCACGGTTAATTGAACACTTTTGAAATCAACATTTGAAAAATGTCACTTCCCCTATCTGCACCGAGTGGCATGCGCCCAGTAAAGTTGGTAACGACGGAAGTAGTTCCGTGTCTTAATGTGCATCAAAATTGTTAGGTACACATTTGTAAATACTGAGATAATTTTGTTTGCCCATTTTCAAAGCATCCAAGTGCAAGAATCAGAAAATTTCTTAAGATATTTTCTTATAANTGTTACGATATTTTCTTATAAATATTTTTACACTTTCACTTGAATTTTGTTAATTTCACATATGGCGGAAGAACACACCCGCATGCATGTAGATTTTTGAGCAGGAATTTCAATTGCGCTACGTTTATAGTGAGCAGTTTATACGTAAACTGCACTCAATTTTGAAAGAGAACGGTACGTGTACAGCCTTACGAGGGTTGGGAGGGAGGATTGCCTACCTGAGCTCGCTGGCGTCGAATACGGCATCCATCGCGTACGTTCCCGTGGCGGCGACGACATACAAGTGGCGTCTCCTGTTGGCAGCTGTNCGTCGAATACGGCATCCATCGCGTACGTTCCCGTGGCGGCGACGACATACAAGTGGCGTCTCCTGTTGGCAGCTGTATCAACCAGAGCCCCCCCCACCCCCACATCAACACCCGCTGTACCACGGCACTCGACATATTTATCTGCGCACGCGCACCTTTTCAAACGTCATTACCAGCACTATTGTATAGTCCATTCACGGTTACCTCCAACTTTTCTGGAGTTCTGCGGAAGATCTACTTTCAGGTTATTCCTCCGCCTCATGAAAACAAAAGCTTAACCAAGTCAAGAAGAGAATTACACCAAAGTGACACCACACCGCACAGCATTTGTGTGCTATCAGTTTGATGGGTGTTTTGCATGAGAACTATGCACTTCTTACTAGGCGTTGCCAACATGCATTTTCTCGCTGTTTATTCATATCATTTATACATGAAATAATANCTATGCACTTCTTACTAGGCGTTGCCAACATGCATTTTCTCGCTGTTTATTCATATCATTTATACATGAAATAATACAATCTATACAAAAAATTTAAGGAAAAGTTTAATTTAACCAAAGATAAAATACTGATATGTTAACAGAAGTATAAAACGTTTGTGATAAACGATATATTTGGAAGACAACATACATTGGATAATTTTTCAAAGGTTAGACTAAANGGTATAAAACGTTTGTGATAAACGATATATTTGGAAGACAACATACATTGGATAATTTTTCAAAGGTTAGACTAAACAAAGCGTGTTGAGAAAGCACAAATGGCGTTTTTTCCTCATACATCCATATAAGAATTCTTACATTTGTTCAGGAAAGCGTTAAGTGCTAAATAAAGCCCCCAAATGTGTATAGTATCGCGCCTGTTGCGGGAGTTCAAAACTTCCATTACAGTTTCGGAAGTCTACCGAAGACATTGTTACAGTGTCGCCACAAGACACGGAGGATTGCCTGTCGGCTGTTGACGCAATCGAGCGTGTTTGTTGAAGATACGTGCCTGGACGCTTATTCCAGCGTCCTCAGGCGGCCTGTCTCATCAGTTGCATGTCGCGTCACACACACGGCGGTGATATAGTCTGTGCAAGTTCAACTGAGCTCTTCTGCAAGCCCTGCTTAAGTACTACTTCTACTTCTCATTTTGTATCCTTCCGACGTACGTACATTTAACATTGGCACGGACCGATCACTTAAGTCATGCGTCGTTCACGTGGAATTGTGGAACTGCTGAGAGCGTAAATGCTTTACTAACACGCAACTTATGAACGCTGTGAAACAAGAAATACTAACTTCTATGGCCATACATTTAAACATTTCACTCGCAATATAACGCCAATTATCAATAACTGTATATATTTATTCGCTGCCAACCTAACTGCCAGCCTGCATGCGAGTGAGTCGTGCAGCATCTGCGTGGATATGGACAGTGATTTTTTTTTTCCAATGGTTGATTTCAAAAGTGTTCACTTTGCCATGACCTGCCTCCGCCTAACTGAACTGACGAATGCTAACATCCAGTGTTTGAAATGTCAACGTTCGAAGTACCCCGCATAGTACATCGCAAGTGAATAAAAGGAGTTAAAACAACACTTATTAAAATCCTTCTTCATGCGTAACCAGAGATGTAACACGACGAAATTAAAACACACTATGGCAAGAATTATGTACAATACATTAAAGCTATTTCTGCAAATTTTGCTTTTAGGGCAGTCAATTACTACAAATATTTACAGTGTCTCCAAAAAGTGCTTCCACACCCCAATTGTTAATTGTAGTTTCTCGAATAAACATCCATAGCGAATGACGATGAGAAATATAATAATCCCTTTCTCTGGAAAGTTCATTATCCACGTACTGAATTTCCTTAGCTTCACTTTTTTTTTTAATGTCTGAATCTCCGAACAAGATCAAGTGTTTGACCAAGTCCGAGGATACCTTGCAGTTTTTTATTGAGGACCTGACCCATGGGGTCTTTTCTCATGCCTAAGGGGTTGCCCTTCCTTAAGACCTTGGTCTTTTGGTTGGGGGGTGTAATAACTTTTCCTGATATTTGATTTATTTAATTCTTAATTTATATTTTTATACTCTTAGTTGTATAACTTATATTCTAAGTGAAATCTGGGTTTGAATTTGCATTTCATTGTGATTTATTTAATTATGAGTGGTGCTTATAATCTTGATGTCTTGTGTTTTCCCTGTTTTTATTAATTAATTTATTCATTCATATTTTTCCTTCTTTCTCTTTTCTTTTTTATTATTGTGTGTTTGACTATACCTACCCCACATAGGTAATATATGCGCCTAGATGGGGCTTTTCTGCTTGATTCTATGTGGCCTGTCTTAACCTAAGTAAGGAATGGCCATGAAAATGTGTTCTACATATTGTGTTCTGTGTATGGGGATTGATGAGTGCCAGATTGTGATTTTTGAAATTAATGACCTGTGGGGTGAATGTGTAGTGGATTGTAAATCATGTATGTTTAACATAATAATTGCTGGTTTTAAATGTGTACCTGGTAATTTTTTTTGTATGTCTAATAATAATGGTGTATGATCTGTTTCCCATTGTGATCTGCAGGGTATCCTCCAGTGTTCAGGGTTCCTGAAAAGTGCAAAAGTGAGAACGCCGCAGCAAATAAAGCATATGCACACCTCCCCTTCCTTGAATGATTGGCCCAATCAACGCCATCTTATTACTTTTCGGGTCAGAAACCAACTGATTGGGGCAATATGATGCACAATTGAATGCTGTTACAAAGTGAGAGTGACGGAACAACCATGGTGCCTAAGCAAAAGGACCCGTCTCCNCATATTACTTTCCGGGCCTGAAACCAATCTATTGGGGTGAAATGCAGTGTCACCGTGGGAGTGACGGAACAACCATAAGTCCGAAGCAGAAGGAACTGTCTCCAGCTGCGCGGCAAAAGATTCTGCGGCTACACTCTGAATGTCGGAGTCATCGCGGAATATCACGAATACCGTCGCTGCGCTTGTCCAGTGCGAGGTACGTCATAAATAGATCCAAAGAGACCGGAACTACAGGGATAAATCGCGACCACGGAAGCCAAGAGCACCAACGTGCAGAGAACGGCGGTACATCGTTCGGCAAGTCACGAAAGCACCGTCGGTCTGTAAGTGCCACCTCCTTAGCTGCTGACACTGCATCAAGGTCGGGCGAAAAGGTCAGTGCCCAAACAATAAGGAACATACTGCATCTCACTGGCCTCCACGGCAGAAGCACAGCCCGCTTAGTAACGAGAGAAATCGGCAAAAGCGCGTAGTGTTTACCAAAACCTATCTCGAAAAACCTTCGCAATTTCGGAACACTGTAATCTTTTCAGATGAAGGCAAGTCTAATATATTTGGCTCTGATGGGAAAACGTAAAAGTGGCGCAAGCGAAACGCAGAATTACGATGACAACACGTGAAAGCAGCGGTGAAACACGGCGGGGTCATGTGATGGCTTGGGGACGCACGGCCTNACGGCGGTACATCGTTCGGCAAGTCACGAAAGCACCGTCGGTCTGTAAGTGCCACCTCCTTAGCTGCTGACACTGCCTCAAGGTCGGGCGAAAAGGTCAGTGCCCATACAATAAGGAACATATTGCATCTCACTGGCCTCCACGGCAGAAGCACAACCCGCGTATTAACGAGAGAAATCGGCAAAAGCGCGTAGTGTTTACCAAAACCTATCTTGAAAAACCTTCGCAATTTCGGAGCACTGTAATCTTTTCAGATGAATGCAAGTCTAATATATTTGGCTCTGATGGGAAAACGTAAAAGTGGTGCAAGCGAAACGCAGAATTACGATGACAACACGTGAAAGCTGCGGTGAAACACGGTGGGGTCATGTGATGGCTTGGGGGCGCACGGCCTCCACGGGCGTCGGAAATATGGCGCTCATCGGCGGTACTGTGAACGCTCTGACGTACATTGATGTATTGCGCCGTGATACGCCGGACAGTGTTCGTAAGTTACGTCTCGAGGGTGGCTTTTATTCTCAGCAAGACCACGACACCAAGCACGACGAACGAGGGAGTGGTTGTTGTACGAGACACCCTGTAGACTGAGCACGCCACCGCAGTCACCACATCTCAACCCTATAGGGAATGTGTGGCATTCGGTGCATTTGAACATGCTAAAAAGCGCCATATCAGGCAAAGAACAGCTTAAAAGTAGTGTCCTCTTGGCATATTGGGGTAAAATAACACCAGGATTAAAGCGACGGTTGGTACAGTCAATGCCAAGGCGGTTGCAAGCCGTTATTGATGCCAATGGAATGAATACGAAACATTGATATCTCAGTTTTTGCACTTTAAAGTATATTTCTCTTCGGTACTCGTATTGTACAAATACATGTTTTTGGTGGAGGAGAATAATTATGCGTTTTTTTTTTAAGGTGACGGGGGTTTCACATTGACAAATTGCCTCTAGTACTATGTCCATTATTTTGTTCTGTTGTGGAATACACTATTTTCGTTACGACTTGCGTACTTTTTCAGAACATTTTTCCCAAACATGGGTGTGCAAATACTTTTTTGGCACCACTGTACCTTCGCATATTCTTATGCCACGGAGAAAAACGCATGGCCATTGAAAATTGAGGAAGGCATTGAGAAATAAAGTGCAAGTAAAAGCGAATGTCGCCAGGTTGGTGTGTGATATAGGAGGTAGAGGAAGGGTGTACATTTTAAGAAACAAGTTAAAAGAAGGCCCTCCAAAATAAAATAATATTATTAATCTCTTAGTGCATTTAACCTCGCATTCGACCCGCACACTCGTATGTATTTAGAACTGAGAGCTGTACAGATTAACTGACAAAAGACAAACCAGAAATGAGCCGCCTACGTTCTCGAATGCACGGCCGTAAGTTCTGTTNGGTACAGATTAACTGACAAAAGACAAACCAGAAATGAGCCGCCTACGTTCTCGAATGCACGGCCGTAAGTTCTGTTGGTCTCCGTACTGCCATTTACAACCGCGCTATCAGTTCACACAACCCTGGACACACTCGCTATACTAAGCAATATTCATTACTGGCAAGCTGTCTACCTATGCAATCCCCGTGTTGAAAAGTCGCAATCAAATCATTTTTTCNAAGCAATATTCATTACTGGCAAGCTGTCTACCTATGCAATCCCCGTGTTGAAAAGTCGCAATCAAATCATTTTTTCTTTCCTTACTACGTAGAATGACGTACAACTAGGGTCGTGCATGCGTGTGATCACCCTGTGAAGGGGAATCAGGCGACGTGTGCATGAAGATGTAGACGTAACCTGCAGAAGCAGAACCCGCAGTAACCGAACTCGCAGGTTCCGCACGATGTTCGTTGCAGGCGAATCAGAGGGAAAAGTAGTAAAAATGAGCGTTGACCGGCAAATTCGCAAACTCCTTTCGAAAACGCACGGGGGAGACCTCACAAAGGAAGTTTAGGCTAGTCAAGACAAATTTCGAAAAATTGCTACCTCCATGAAATTCGAAAAAATGAAAAATTGTCAAAGTTTGAAATTTGGCCTCCTCCTCTCCTTAAAATCACAGAGTCAAGGTGAGATCGACAGCACACTACGAGGCAATGAGAAAATGATAATGTTAAGGAGTGTGTCTAATTGTAATGCTATAGGTGATGGGGAGAGAAAAAGAAAGGGGTAGGGTTGGGGAACAGGGGGATGAATGGGGGAGGAGAGAATGGGGAGGAAGGAACGGGTGGATGAAGGAACGGAGGAAGAAGGAACAGGAGACGAAGGAAAATAGGGAGAGAAAGGAGGAACGAGGGAGGAGAAAGGACGAACGAGGGAGGCGGAAGGAAAAGGGAGGGAGATGGAGCGGAAGGGGAAAGGAGGATAAGGGGGAGGAGGATAAGGGTAAGAACGATAAGGGGAGGAGAATAAGGGGTGAAGAACAAGGGGAAGGAGAAGGTGAAGAGGTGAGGGAAGAAGGGGAAGATGAGAGAGAAGAAGGTGGAAGGAGAATGGAAAGAGGGGAGAGAAGGGTTGAGAGGGATAAGCAGGACAGGAGAAAGGATGGCAATTGGTACTGAGAGGTGTGGGCGCACTTCACGCTCTAAACATATTGTTACAAGAATACCTGAGGGACGTGTCTGAGTTCGTGGNCTGAGAGGTGTGGGCGCACTTCACGCTCTAAACATATTGTTACAAGAATACCTGAGGGACGTGTCTGAGTTCGTGGTAGATGGAGGTAATAAAAATAAAATAACTAAATTTTATTTTTAATTTATTCACACATCTATTATTTACAACATTAAATTATTTGTTTCCGCTATTACTCTTTTTATTTCACAGAGAGCGCAATATTTAATGTAAATTTCAACCCTAATTAACGTCGTTTATGTCTGTTGTGGTTATTGTCAATTAAGTCATACTCATCATTAACACACTTTCAGTCTATCTACAGCCATCATTCGTAATGTCTTTCACTCACGCATCCACTCCAATAGTCCAGCCTGCCAGTCGCACTCTTCACTGCTATGATGTTCGTAGTTGCAGATTTCCCACCAGCTTCTCTCGCCGCGCATTCTCTTCTCGCTAGTCTTCTATCGCTGAAACTCGTCCATTTAAAAACTGCATTTTTATAGCCACTGGCCTTAACCTGGAAGGTTCGCCGTACCCCGAGTCTAGTTGACACACACTAGAGTAGCGTTCCACTAGAAAATTCTTCAGATAAATGTGAACACTCAATATAACCAAGGTCACCAGCACGCGCCTCAAAAGAGATTATCGAGTCGGCTCACTTTTTGTAACAGATACGCAGTTCGCTCGGCTGTCATTCAAACCATTCTATTGACTTGCCGCCGCCGCCATCATAACTACTTTGTCCTTCACTACCACTCGCTCGCGCGGGATGCGAAGCAGCAAGTGCGAAAAAATATTTTCCAGCGGCAAACAATTGCTGTTCATTAATATACAATCTATCCTGTTCAATAGAGTAATAACACTTTAAATGTTGCCGAGGTAATATTACGTTACAGGGAGCTCCATGCAACTGCTAGCGAATTAATATTTCTTCACCTGTGTCCTCAAAGAATGCGGATGTCAAAGGTAAGACAAACTACATACAACCGTGTACCTTAACGTTGAGGGACGTCAGTATTCAGTGTGTTTAATTGTCGTGACCACTTCTGACAAATTGGTCTAAGAATAGCCCAATTACGTCGGAGAACGACAAGCTCTTCTCACACTGCAGTGCGGGGAACGTACAGCAGTGACCGACATTACGCAAAAGTACGGCGACAATGTGACGTGCCGACAGACAATACGACTGTTGGGAGCTAATGCTGGCGGAAGCCATCAATTTCTGCAGTCAGAACACGTCTCGCTGACATGAATAACGCATTCCTAAAGGCCCCTTTAAACGTTGCCAGTTACTGGCATGACAGTTGAGGTACCTTCTTACTGGCAATGCCAGCACTGGCACTGTGAGCGACTGGCAATAGGTGTTTACATGGTGCTAGTATCTGGCATGCAAGTTGAGGTACTACTGGCCAATGCCAACTGCTGGCGTTGTGACTGGCAGTATTTGTTTACACAGTGCCAGTCATTGCAGGCAGCTGCCCTCCGTACAATATAAAAAATGGAATGTGCATATAGAAAAAATTATACTTCAAAGATAGGTGCGTTTGATTTCTTTAGTTGCAGATGAAGAACTTTTACAGTTATTTCTAGGACAAGGAAGTGGATATGAGCTTGGTTGGGTAACAAAAGAATGGAAGCTTCAGAAACTATTATTAGAGAGCCACATTCAAGAGATCCTCAGGAACTTAAAGCGGTTATGAGATGGTACCAGAACAATTCGAAGAGTTACTGCGCCTAGTAAGTCCACTAGTTACATGTCAAGATACTGTGATGCATATTGCTCTGCCGGCGAAATTGAAGTTAGAAATAACTCTGGCTTTTCTAGCATCTGGAACTAGTTTCAGGATGTTATCAGTGTTCTTTCGTGTATCAGAAGCCGCCATTTCAAATATTATTCCTGAAGTTTGTGATGCCACCTACAACGTGTTGTAGGATTTTGTGAAAGTAAGTAGTAATACCTTTATTTGTAGTAATCGAAAAAATTAAAGTAATTGTACCAATAGGTTTTTTAACTTGTAATAAAATTAAACGTGTATTGAAAATTACATACCTGATCTACCGTTTTCCAGAGACACCTAGTAGTGTATCGTTAAAAATATTACATTTAAAAGCATTATAATAAATAAGTTAGCCATTTTATCCCAAGTATCTGGAGTAAAGGTTAGTAATAACGACTAAAATCTCTTAGTACTCCAATTTATTGCACAATACTACAAAATGTAGTTACATACAGTATTGCAGTTAGTAAGTCATATTCATCGTTTGCAGTCGTAAACTGTTTCCCACTTCTAGCCAAGACATTTGTAATGAGATTCAAGTTCAAAATGGGATTGGGTGGGTCAAGCTGGTCTGGAGTTCCTGTAGAGGACGGTATTAAGATGGTATACGTGATGTTGTCACAGGATAACATTGCCGGCGATACGGCAGACCTGGAGTTCATGTGCTCGATTCTGAAATCCATTAGGATTCGTTGTATTTCCAGGTTTGCTCTACGTCGGTTATGCCCTGGCAGCATACGCAGTAGCACTGCGATCTGCTTGTCCATAACGTCACACTCATCCTCAACGATGGTAGTCGGAGTAATTAGAGGAGGAGGGACACATATTACTTTATTTAAATATTCCAGTTATTTTATTGCACCCGTTTGCTTTTTTTGTTTTCATGCTCTTTGTACTCGTAGTTTAGTAACATTTCCTATTATTGAACTCAGAGGTCTGAACAGGTGACAACTGTTCACTGTTAACACTTTGGTCATCTGCGAGATCTTCATATTCATTTTTTGTAAGTTTGGTCTCATTCAAGTCATCGGAAGTTTCCTGTTGNTTATATATATATATATATATATATATATATATATATAGTGTGTGTGTGTGTGTGCCTGTCAGGGGTTGTTAAAGACATTAAGGGGCCTCCCTACAGTAGCTGTCAAATGGGACTCATTGTAAGCAGTTGTATCTACTTTAATTATAAAGAAAACTCGGGAATATTTTAGTAAATTTTTTCGGGACAAAAATGAAAGTCAATATTTTGTTGCCCATTCATAAATTTGGTTAACGAAGCACGTAGTCGTTGAAAAGTGCGAGTCTGCGAAAATCTTTNATATTTTGTTGCCCATTCATAAATTTGGTTAACGAAGCACGTAGTCGTTGAAAAGTGCGAGTCTGCGAAAATCTTTTCTAGTCCTCTGTGTACGATGCTTGTTCTTCTGTAAAACAGTGTTTTAAACTATAGCATCAATGCTGCATCTTTCCTGAACAGATGGCTGCTTTTTTAAAAACCCTATAGTCAGCTCTTACAATTCTGAAGAAACAAACAACACGCGAAGCTTGTAAATGCTATTTTCCATCGCCGTCGCATTGTTTCCTTATAGCCAGACGTGACCCTTAGCGGTTTAACATTTTTCACCAAGGAGAGTCCCCTAAAATAGACCGCGATTTCATCAAGAAAACCTTACAGCTTACAACGTGAGTGTAAAACAAGAAATACTAAATTCGGCTGTGCAAACTTTTGAGGTGTGTACGAAGACAGAAGTAGGGTACATACGCGTGCTCCTGGCGTGGTTTCAACAGGGAACGAGCCAGAGGCGATTATCGACCAGCCCGCTGGTAGTCTGCAGGCACTATCGACCGGCACTCGAGATCGCCGACAATCGCAACCTCTTCCTGTCGGTATCGCAGGCGCTGTCACGTCGCCCGCCACAACACAGCCCGCCGCCGGATAATTTTAACACCCCTAGTTACATTATACTCTTGGTGGTAAAATGTCAGTCCGTACACACTACATTTATTATACCAAGGGGAAATTAGTATAATTAAGATTCACGGATTTTTCCCAAATTCAGTGTTTTGTTTCATTTCAAATATATACCGACAGAAGACGAATTTTGTGGCCAATCATCCAGGCTAAGGCAGCACTGCAGGAGGCAAGATAGTGGACTGATGGGTAGAGGGTCGATGGTAGAGGGCGAATGCATATTGGCCGCACCGCAGGATGCAATTTGAGTAAAGATAACATCGAAACTCAAGGAGGAAACATGCATCTCAAAAACGGCGTGGAAAATGTTACTCTGCGAAAGTACTACTTGGGTAAATGTTAGTTTTAGTTTCACAAAATCGCGGTATTAACGACGGCATTACGTTGGAATATTATAGAGCGTGTATAAAAAAAAATCAGAAATCACCCGGAAAAGTTTTACAGACACTTACTTACTTACCTATGACTATTTGATTTTCTCTTTACAAGTGTTTAATGGCAATTACAAAGAACGTCAACGAATTTCAGGTAGGCAATATCTGCAGAAGAGAGACTGGTAAATACCCTCAGGTTTGTATTGTTTCATACTAATTCCTGTGTGTACTTGACTCGTCTTACGCTATTACCTTATGCAATGAATGTGAAAATAATTAAGAATATAAGAGTAAAAATGTATTTAAAATCTTGACATCAAAATTATTTAAGAAAAACTTGATCACACACACATTAGGAACTAAATTTTAATAAAGAAGGTAGAATGTTCTACCAATATATCGAATTGAATGCTTGACTAAACGTCTAAATTCAAGCTGCAATTAAGATGTCTTCTATGAGGGACATGGAGAGACATGGCCACGCCACCATAAGCTCCTCCATACATCTGCTGCTGTCACCGTGCGATCCAGAAGGAAGTGTGCCCAGAATAGCGAAAGCGGCAGAAATTGTTGAGGTACTATCAGTGGAGGTGGACAGTGAACTATACCGTGAAGTGACGTAAGAGGCGAGGCCGTGTTGTGGTGGACGAGTAGTTTCGTATTACTTCAGAATAATAGTTTCAATGTCTCCCCGGACCCTTAATTTGCGAGCTGGCGACAAATCGCACATGTACGGGAGCAGATTTTTGAAAAATCATAAGACTGGATCGTTTTCATAATTAAATTTTCTCAACTAGGGCTGGCTTTCGCTTTTCTACCGGCTCTTTACGAAAGTTCTGCAACGGAGTTACACTACCTCACGACAATCTGGCTCGGGTCACGGGTACTTGCGATGTTGAAGACGTTTGCTCGTTGACGGCAGCCCGAGGAAGCGTTAGACTCCGCTACGCGGGTGCCTGGTGGCTTCGGCGGAGGACAGAGTTACACTGGGCGCGCGGCGTTCTTTCCACCTAGGGGNCCGCTACGCGGGTGCCTGGTGGCTTCGGCGGAGGACAGAGTTACACTGGGCGCGCGGCGTTCTTTCCACCTAGGGGTGGCTGGAGCGACTGAGGGGTCCCCTTGTCAGCGCCGCCTTCGAATTTGATTGGACGACGATCTTCCGTTTCGAGGAAGTTCTCCACAGCTTTAGGGAGGACGACGGTTGCAGAATCATTACTATAAATACCCTAGCACGCTAAACGACGGCGGACACTCGGGGGGAGGTCGCACTAAGGGGTTGATATCACTTTGAGACATGTGAAATGTAGAACATTTTTAATGTAGGCTTTATTGGCGTGTTTGTGCCAGTCGAGTACCTTATCTTGTATAGTTGCATTATTCTAACGGCGCATTTTATGTAACCTCTTTGATTGTTATAATGTTTTAAAGTAATTGGGGAATTGTTAATCTGAAAATATTTTGTACGCCTGTTTCAAAGTCATTATTTTTGTACCAGGTTTATATTTCATATTTTGTAAATTTTGGGGCGGAGGAAGTAAGAAAAAAGAAAAAAACTGATGAGAGGTGCCCGGAAATTAAAATTCTAAATGGAAACTAGTTTTTTTTTCTTCACTTTCTGCAGTCANACTACGGATTAGAGGTGCCCGGAAATTAAAATTCTAAACGGAAACCAGTTTTTTTTCTTCACTTTCTGCAGTCACCCTCTTGAACTAAATCAGTATTGCTATTTTATTTGATTTTCCGTGTTTCTATTCGCCCCCAATTTCTTGTGCATCATGAATGACATGGTTGTGGAGTTGGGGGCAAGTTTTGTACATGTGATAGAGTGGTCTGGTGGTCACTAAGGCACTCTGTTGCAGTGTTTTGCGTGTCCCCGTGGGAATTATCAACTGTAGTGGCTTGGAGAGAATTCGTTTCCTGGGAAATGTGTCTTACTACCAACGCGCGTGTGTTTCACACGCTATTCCGTGTCACGTTCTTCCCCATTCTGACTATGGTTTTGCCAGTTAGATCCCCACACATGAACTGTAGTGAGGATGCCTAGAAAAATTTTCAAACTGGTGTTTCTAATCGTCGACGACCTCCACCAACACTTTCAGAGCTCACAGATTCCGCAGATGGGCTGGGACCTTCTTCCCGAAGATGACGTCAAAGCAATGCTCACTATCACGGCGAAACGTGTTCGGGTCAGGGAACTATACAACGTCAGCAGAGGCAAAGCATTGGAAAGAAAGAAACCTTCCCTAGTCACACACCAATAATTTCATTTAATTATTCTTAGTTCGTCTGTAATATTGGGGGGAGCGGGGGATATTCCTAATAGAAACACTGCTTCTTAGTTAGCCTGTGATATTGGGGGTAAACATTCCTGATAGAACCACCGTTATTTCTTACGTTATCTGTTTGCAAGCAAAATAAAAGTGGTAACTCACTACTAGCTCTCTTTCTGTTATTGATATTCTAAACTTTTGAGGTTAGTATCGTGTACGAATATTGAGCCGCACGTCACATAGTAGGCCTGGAAATGTTTTGCTTCATTTTAATTTAGCAGTATTTTTCAAAATATTAATAAATTAAAACTTTGCAGTACTGTTGTCCGGGTAAAGATGCACAAAGTGTTTTTTGTTTGAAAGTGATATTGCGAAAGGTTGCCGAGGCACGCGTGAGATCACGTAACATTTAAAACGCAGTCCTCTGACTCGGCTGACAAGGCAGTCGCGCCCGGCAAGTTGGCGGGACAACTGTGGCATTCACACGATGATCAACACTGCAGCTCGACGACCAGATCCAACCGAAACTCGGAACCGAAAGGCAATATGGTGACGAGCGTGGAGGACGTATTGGGAATGTTGCTGTGAGATCGGGGGAAAGTGCGACCTTCGACTGATGTCTGGAGACGTTGAACCCGAGCTTCATGAACACGGAAATGTTTGTGGGTGAGCCACTTGAGCAGTGCCGTAACAACACGCTAAAGACGACGCAGACAGATGTCTCGTCTTTTGCGCACGCGTCCAACAGTGACCTACTCCACACCAATGCAACTGGCAAAGTCGCATGGTCAACAATTGAATCGGAAAGTCTTAGTCCCCAGGTGTTATGCCTGAAGACATATAAGTTAGTTTCTAAGCCGTCCCCTGACGACTTAAATTAACAGCAATACCTTACCGAGGATCCGAACCCAGAACCTCCCACATCGCAGACCGGTGGCGTACCAACCGACTGCGCCACGGGGGGTGGGCTTGGTCAACAGTGATGAATGTGTGTGTGTGTTTATATAAATATCTTNATGCCTGAAGACATATAAGTTAGTTTCTAAGCCGTCCCCTGACGACTTAAATTAACAGCAATACCTTACCGAGGATCCGAAACCAGAACCTCCCACATCGCAGACCGGTGGCGCACCAACCGACTGCGCCACGGGGGGTGGGCTTGGTCAACAGTGATGAATGTGTGTGTGTGTTTATATAAATATCTTNCGAAACCAGAACCTCCCACATCGCAGACCGGTGGCGCACCAACCGACTGCGCCACGGGGGGTGGGCTTGGTCAACAGTGATGAATGTGTGTGTGTGTTTATATAAATATCTTAAAAAAAAAAAACAAAAACGTTTATACGAATAAATACACTTTTAGCAATTTGAATTTAATAAAATTCCATTGAAAACTGGCATGAGGATATATATACAAGCATCTCAAAGCACTTTTTTTTTTACCAAACTGTATTCTAACTTCGAATCCTATCCACGTCGTTTATGATAGTCTTATTGCAGTTCAGTCCCGGGACACGGGAACTGGGTTCGCGCAGCTAGCGCGATCACTCTACCCCATACTCACTGTACGGTCGCAACCGGCTAGCTGCGAAACTGGGTTCGCGCAGCAGGGCCGCGCACGCGCAGGCCGAGAGGGAAGGAGTATAGTGCTCCTCGAGGCACATAATTACCGACTGCGTGCTCGTTAGTTACAAGACGCGCCACAGATGGCTCTCCGGCACCGCTGGCTACACCCCCGCACCAAGGACATCGGCGATCCTTGCCATCGTGCCGACTAGAGTGCATTCATGGCTACTTGCAACCTCTCTGACGTCTTACTGAAGTTATACTNGATCCTTGCCATCGTGCCGACTAGAGTGCATTCATGGCTACTTGCAACCTCTCTGACGTCTTACTGAAGTTATACTATCAGGCCTCGTGCGAACAAAGCTTAACGGAGTCTAGGAAATTACACCAAAGGGACTACTTACCAGGCATCACTAACACACCTATTTCCCCTTGTTGTTATTCGTATGCATTATAAATGAACCTTATAACTATACAGTAGATAAAATATACGTAGAAGTCTAATATAAAGAAACATAACATAAATTTATGTAAACAGAAGTATTAAACGCGTGAAATACATGACATTCGGCCATCTACCAAACACGTCATACATAAGGTGATTCTTCAAAAATTTGATTAAAAAAGTGTGAAAATACCACGAACAAACAGTGATGGCTGCAGTGGCGAAGGNGATCCTTGCCATCGTGCCGACTAGAGTGCATTCATGGCTACTTGCAACCTCTCTGACGTCTTACTGAAGTTATACTGTCAGGCCTCGTGCGAACAAAGCTTAACGGAGTCTAGGAAATTACACCAAAGGGACTACTTACCAGGCATCACTAACACACCTATTTCCCCTTGTTGTTATTCGTATGCATTAGAAATGAACCTTATAACTATACAGTAGATAAAATATACGTAGAAGTCTAATATAAAGAAACATAACATAAATTTATGTAAACAGAAGTATTAAACGCATGAAATACATGACATTCGGCCATCTACCAAACACGTCATACATAGGGTGATTCTTCAAAAATTTGATTAAAAAAGTGTGAAAATACCACGAACAAACAGTGATGGCTGCAGTGGCGAAGGTAACTCTCTGAAAGGAATAGCGGGTTGTCTGCAGTTGAATTACAATAGGTAAACCTCATGGAAGGTTTAGTATATTTTAGCATGGTGTGTACTATATATGAATGTGCGATATTTCAGCACTCCCTCCTTTACTCGAGGGAGGGGGGGGGATGCCCAATAGCACCACTCCCCCCACCAGAGTGATGTGAAAACATTACTCTGGTTAAACAAGCGTCAAATGAAAGAAAGATGCCCTGCCCCCTCTACTAGTATTCTCTCCACCCACTAATAAAGAACATGGTTCCCACCTATCTGTCTCCTGTAGCATTTTTTGATCATTCACGTAACAATTCTAAATTCTTTCCTGTCGAGAGGGCTTTTACGGTGACTATGCCGGTTTTTGCCTTTCTCTTCTTAGTATAGTAGTTTAGCTATAAGTACACTTAAGGAGGTTGTCATGGCCGAAACCTGGCCATGGCAGCCTAATCCCTCTCTGCCGCGATGCATGTCTCCTTGCATGATTTCCTTCCCTCGTAGGCGTATGAGACGCAATTAACTCCCGTCCGTTCCGCGGGTTCACATATAACACTTAGTTTTAGAGTAGATTAGAAAAAACTCCCTCCTTTTCACCACTGCACTATCGGTAGGACAGAGACCTGTGCAGTTGAGGCTGTTCAACGTCCGTTAAACCACGCCCACAAAACCCTTCCCTATAGTCAGTGTTGCCAACCGCAGCATAATTATAATATCTTTGTTATAATTTCAGTTATTGTGGTACGTAGCATGATGAATCTATTATACTACGGGAAATTTGTACTAAAAAATAAGCTGCAGGTAATTTTTCCAAATGATGTGCATTGTTACACTTATAAATATGGACCAACAGAAGGTAATTTTTGTGGGTCAATCACGCCAATAGATTGGAGAATGGAGGCACTGAAAACTTGCAATTTATCATTGGAACGGAACGGAATATCTTGGTTATTTCGCTGTCAGTTTTGCTAGATAATGCTCAGGTTTTACTTAAATGACATGTTCCCGCCCTTCAGGCCTGCACGTGAGGCAATCGGCACTGTAGCAAAGGCAAGATACCAACACGCCCAAAGAAAATTATATTCAATTACAATTTTACGTCGGCCGTCACAGATTGTCATTATCATTTCCAGATTTAAAAGTTTTATGTTGATCTTCTTGTCAGACTGTCGTAACTGATGTGTTAAACCACGGCCTGAGCGTAAACTTGGCAACGCCGCCGAGGAAGCAGGCCGGGGGTCGAGCCAGACAGAGCACAGTCAGAGCTGCGCAAGATCGCAAAGTGTACGTCAGTATTACACTCGCCCGTATATGAAAACTAACCGAGCTATCGTTACAAAGTTGCTGCTCTGTAAGTGACAAGTTATTTGGGTGCATAAAACGTAGAGCGAACTTTCAGCTATGCTTAGTTGTAAATCAAGTATATATTTCTTGTTTGTCCTACAAAAACCCAATATTTTCAATTGCTTCAAAGAGTTTTAAATATTTCTGACAAGATTTCTATATGACAATAAAAACCATGGGTAAAGAAGACACTTTTAACTATGTGTAGGTCCATATGTATTATCAGTATGCAATAAGATACTATTAAAGTTGATATTTTTTAATGAAATAGTCTTTCAC
>NQII01002409.1:304253-326625 GCA_002778355.1 Clitarchus hookeri | reverse complement strand
TTCACAAGACGCCAATTATGCATATTTACTTTTCCAAGAGGTTCATTGCCAACATTACTGGACACACACAACTCGGCTTCCACGTTGTAATGCTTGCATTACGAGGAGCACACAGCTGCGCGTCCAAGGTCAAGGAGCGAGGGAGCGATACGGGCGACACTCAGCCACACGCCTGGTGCCTCATCGCCCCTACGCGCAAGGCGTGCAGTTGTTTCCGTCCAGGTCCTCTACCGTGACAGTCGTGCTTCATTACACGCCATTAATGCCATATTTGACCATTTGACTAATGCGATATTTAAACATTTCCACGATTTTTTTCTTCTCTGTTCTGGAAAAAAAAAAGTTTTATTTCCAGGACATTTATGCGCCGAGATACGCGAATACGCGCAAACCATGGTTTCACAGGAAATGCTCCACTTGTGGACTCCTCAAGAGCCAGGAGTTTATCTGCAGGTGCGTCGCTAAGCGNACAAGACGCCAATTATGCATATTTACTTTTCCAAGAGGTTCATTGCCAACATTACTGGACACACACAACTCGGCTTCCACGTTGTAATGCTTGCATTACGAGGAGCACACAGCTGCGCGTCCAAGGTCAAGGAGCGAGGGAGCGATACGGGCGACACTCAGCCACACGCCTGGTGCCTCATCGCCCCTACGCGCAAGGCGTGCAGTTGTTTCCGTCCAGGTCCTCTACCGTGACAGTCGTGCTTCATTACACGCCATTAATGCCATATTTGACCATTTGACTAATGCGATATTTGAACATTTCCACGATTTTTTTCTTCTCTGTTCTGGAAAAAAAAAAGTTGTATTTCCAGGACATGTCTGCGCCGAGATACGCGAATACGCGCAAACAATGGTTTCACAGGAAATGCTCCACTTGTGGACTCCTCAAGAGCCAGGAGTTTATCTGCAGGTGCGTCGCTAAGCGCTGGATAAGCTGCGACGCGAGTCAGTTCCAGCCCAGCACGAGTCTGCAAACACGGTTTTACAATTGCGCCCGTCGCCAAACCTGCGCAGTGTTTACCTCCACTCTTCCTCGACTCGCACCAGCAGACTATCACACGCAGTCTCGCACGCCGATAACAGCCTTCCGCCACCCGCGGGACTCTGCTAATTAGATGCCTAACAGGGCAAAGCGAAGCTGTCTCGGTTACGTACTCACCCGCGAATCTGACGCTCAACTTCACTGTAAAAAATAATTCTGATAAACTTCTTACGATTTATTTGCGATTTATTCACACTTTTTTAATCAAACCTTTGAAAAATCACCCCCTGTATGACGTGCTTGGTTGCTTCCTATATATGCCTCATATCACAAGCGTTTTATTCTTGTGTCAACATAAAAATACCTTTTTTTTTATTAAATTTAAATTTAATTTATATTTAATTATACATAATAATATTTAATTTATAATTAATTTAAAAAATAAAACAGTGAGAAAATAGGCATGTTGGTAAAGCCTAGTAATAAATAGTTCTTGTGCAAAATATTATTACACTGAGTGCGCACGAATGCGGTGCGTTGCTCCTTTGATGTAATTGTCTAGACTTTGTTAAGCTTTGTTTGCACGAGGCGGAGGAATGTACTGGAAGTAGAACTTTAGTTGGGCTTCAGAAAATTCGGAAGCCACCGCGAATGGACTGTGCGATACGGAAATGACGTCACGTACGAGGCTGCAAATGCACGGATGCTTGGTGTCACTACTACACGCGGTTGCAGACTTCCATACACGTGTGATTCTTTCCTTAGCAAATGTGGGAACGCCACCGTGGATGTATACGCCGCTCCCGGTTAACTCAGCGCTTTTGAAGTAAACGTTTAAAAAATGCCACTACCCCTAGATGCACGCGGCACACTGACTGGCGTGCGCCCAGTAAAGTTGGCACGGACAGAGCGAAAGTAGTTCCATGTCTGAAAGTTGAATACAAGTATTGGGTAAACATTTGTGAAAACATAAATTATTTATTTTGCTTCCTTTTTTTTTATTGCGCATAGAAGTGCAAAAATTAGAACATTTGTAAAAATTGACTTTTTTTTTTTAAACCCACAGTTCCTCTTTATCAACGCAAAACTCACGAACAAGTGATCTGGCCCAGACCAATGTTAATTTCACATACGGGGGAAGAATACATAACGCACACACAAGTAGATCTCAAGCACGGCTTTCACAAGTGCTCAGTCTACCGTGAACAGCCCGTAAGAGAAACAATGTCACCATTGACGCCCTCTCAGTGTACACACACACACCTACACACTGATGTAGTATATCTGTGAATAATCTCTTAGAGAGTAGAATAGCCTATTTACTTTTCCCGCGGCTCCTCAAAAGCACAAAAAAATGTGCAAGGTGCCGTCCCCTCCCCCCTTCACACGACTAGCACTAATTTAGCCAATAGCAAAAAAGAGGAAACGTCACTACGTTGAATTAAAACATTTGTTGTCAAGGGTTTCACTGTTTTTCTAAATATCGCACATAGTTACGCGTACAAATTTAGTAATTCTGCTCAGAAAATATTTTTGTAGCTAACAACTCGGGAATACAAACACTTCAAGCAAGGCAAATGGATTGCCAACAAACATAACCGCACCAGGGAAATGACACACGTAAGCGCCGTCGTCTTGGGCGTGTAAAGGCGATGGAGGTACTCGATGCGCTAACCAGGTTCGCCCTTGCGGCTGCCTTGCGCGGGTCTAAACAGCAATGAATGGCTTCATTTAAGTGGGCGGCGTGACGGACTGAGACGCAAGTCCGCAAAACCGACAGTAGGCATATAGTTGGCGATCAAGAGAACACCCCTAAAAGCCATATTTGGCCTCTCATTTACGTATCCTTCCGCCACGTCATGGTCCCCGCCTACATAGATCTTTTTTCCCCGGCGTTTGAGGCCGAGATGCGCGCGGGAGCGATAAGGCAGACACTGCCACGCGTGTCAAGTGCGACATCGCCACTAAGCGTAAAGGTTTGACGTATAGGCTGTTCACGGTAAAGTGAGCGTTTTTGAGGCCCTAGTTACTTTTTTTTCCTATCAGCATTTTTATCCTTCCACCACTTTTTAAAACAAATATTGCCATGTAAGTAACAAGCAACAAGCACAGTGTATTTATTACACCGGACTCGAAAATTAACGCGTGAGGCTGGAATAAAATATATGTATTAACTATTATTCCAAACGAGAGGGTTTAAAAAAAACCCTCACTTTACCGTGAATAGCCTATACACACTTGCGCCGTGGCGGTAATGCAGCTCCGAGCAGAATTCGCGACTTGCGAGAAGTGGCATCCGGTATTGTGGACCCCTAAACTGTTTAACTTTCCGTATATTTACGAAAATGTACAGTAATCACACGGAAACGCAATCTCTAATGGCGAAAAACCGAGCAGAATACAAAACACGGAAAGCCTCCGTATTCCCTACGGCTTCGGGTTTCGGGGACGAACAATGCCGAGTCTGCACGAAGCTTCCTTCGCCAATGCAACCAGAAAAGTACCGTTTCTGCGGCAGTTATGACATCCACGCCGCTAAGGCGAATTCTCCCACGCATTAAAACGCAGCATCGGGCGTCTGCAACATTCAGCAACGCNTGACATCCACGCCGCTAAGGCGAATTCTCCCACGCATTAAAACGCAGCATCGGGCGTCTGCAACATTCAGCAACGCTTAAAATACACTAACTTTGGTAGGAACTAGAAACGCTGCGTACGTGATCTTAATGTAAACACAAAAGTTATGCCGCGAACATCGTGCAAGAGTTGTAGGTGAGTGATTAGAGTCGCGGACTCGCAATTTGTTGACTCTTGTTAAATTGTTGCTCGAGTATAACATATTTTCCTTTTTCTAAATATATATATTTTTTAATCCAGTACAACACCCACATAACGAAAATTAAACACTTCTTCATTATCTCTCTTTATTTTAAAGCGGAAGTACAGGAAACTTAACTAGGAAATTAAAGAGATTCCCAGAATTCACTGACAGTTTAGTTAAATTTAAGAAAGTTCGTTTTCTAAAATTGTGTCCGTAATTTTACGGAGATTTTACTGACAACTTTTCCGTAAAATGAAGGANGCACGCCGATAACAGCCTTCCGCCACCCGCGGGACTCTGCTAATTAGATGCCTAACAGGGCAAAGCGAAGCTGTCTAGGTTACGTGCTCACCCGCGAATCTGACGCTCAACTTCACTGTAAAAAATAATTCTGATAAAACTTCCTACGGTGTATTTGCGATTTATTCACACTTTTTAAATCAAACCTTTGAAAAATCACCCCCTGTACGACGTGCTTGGTTTTTCCTATATATGCCTCATATCACAAGCGTTTTATTCTTGTGTCAACATAAAAATACCTTATTTTTTATTAAATTTAAATTTTATTTATATTTAATTATACATAATAATATTTAATTTATAATTAATTTAAAAAATAAAACAGTGAGAAAATAGGCATGTTGGTAAAGCCTAGTAATAAATAGTTCTTGTGCAAAATATTATTACACCGAGTGCGCACGAATGCGGTGCGTTGCTCCTTTGATGTAATTGTCTAGACTTTGTTAAGCTTTGTTTGCACGAGGCGGAGGAATGTACTGGAAGTAGAACTTTAGTTGGCCTTCAGAAAATTCGGAAGCCACCGCGAATGGACTGTGCGATACGGAAATGACGTCACGCACGAGGCTGCAAATGCACGGATGCTTGGCGTCACTACTACACGCGGTTGCAAACTTCCATACACGTGTGATTCTTTCCTTAGCAAATGTGGGAACGCCACCGTGGATGTATACCCTGCTCTCGGTTAACTCAGCTCTTTTGAAGTAAACGTTTAAAAAATGCCACTACCCCTAGATGCACGCGGCACACTGCCCGGCGTGCGCCCAGTAAAGTTGGCAAGGACAGAGTGAAAGTAGTTCCATGTCTTAGAGTTGAATACAAGTATTGGGTAAACATTTGTGAAAACAGAAATTATTTATTTTGCTTCCTTTTTTTTTATTACGCATAGAAGTGCAAAAATTAGAACATTTGTAAAAATTGACTTTTTTTATTAAACCCACAGTTTCTCTTTATCAACGCAAAACTCACGAACAAGTGATCTGGCCCAGGGCAATGTTAATTTCACATACGGGGGAAGAATACATAACGCGCACACAAGTAGATCTTAAGCACGGCTTTCACAAGTGCTCAGTTTACCGTGAACAGCCCGTAAGAGAGACAATGTTACCATTCACGCCTTCTCAGTGTACATACACACCTACACACTGATGTAGTATATTTCTGAATAATCTCTTAGAGAGTAGAAGAGCCTATTTACTTTTCCCGCGGCTCCTCAAAAGCACAAAAAAATGTGCAAGGTGCCGTCCCCTCCCCCCTTCTCACGACTAGCACTAATTTAGCCAATAGCAAAAAGCGGAAACGTCACTACGTTGAATTAAAACATTTGTTGTCAAGGGTTTCACTGTTTTTCTAAATATCGCACATAGTTACGCGTACAAATTTAGTAATTCTGCTCAGAAAATATTTTTGTAGCTAACAACTCGGAAATACAAACACTTCAAGCAAGGCAAATGGATTGCCAACAAACATAACCGCACCAGGGAAATGACACACGTAAGCGNGAATACAAACACTTCAAGCAAGGCAAATGGATTGCCAACAAACATAACCGCACCAGGGAAATGACACACGTAAGCGCCGTCGTCTTGGGCGTGTAAAGGCGATGGAGGTACTCGATGCGCTAACCAGGTTCGCCCTTGCGGCTGCCTTGCGCGGGTCTAAACAGCAATGAATGGCTTCATTTAAGTGGGCGGCGTGACGGACTGAGACGCAAGTCCGCAAAACCGACAGTAGGCATATAGTTGGCGATCAAGAGAACACCCCTAAAAGCCATATTTGGCCTCTTATTTACGTATCCTTCCGCCACGTCATGGTCCCCGCCTACATAGATCTTTTTTCCCCGGCGTTTGAGGCCGAGATGCGCGCGGGAGCGATAAGGCAGACACTGCCACGCGTGTCAAGTGCGACATCGCCACTAAGCGTAAAGGTTTGACGTATAGGCTGTTCACGGTAAAGTGAGCGTTTTTGAGGCCCTAGTTACTTTTTTTTCCTATCAGCATTTTTATCCTTCCACCACTTTTTAAAACAAATATTGCCATGTAAGTAACAAGCAACAAGCACAGTGTATTTATTACACCGGACTCGAAAATTAACGNTTTAAAACAAATATTGCCATGTAAGTAACAAGCAACAAGCACAGTGTATTTATTACACCGGACTCGAAAATTAACGTGTGAGGCTGGAATAAAATATATGTATTAACTATTATTCCAAACGAGAGGGTTTAAAAAAAAACCCTCACTTTACCGTGAATAGCCTATACACACTTGCGCCGTGGCGGTAATGCAGCTCCGAGCAGAATTCGCGACTTGCGAGAAGTGGCATCCGGTATTGTGGACCCGTAAACTGTTTAACTTTCCGTATATTTACGGAAATGTACAGCAATCACACGGAAACGCAATCTCTAATGGCGAAAAACCGAGCAGAATACAAAACACGGAAAGCCTCCGTATTCCCTACGGCTTCGGGTTTCGGGGACGAACAATGCCGAGTCTGCACGAAGCTTCCTTCGCCACTGCAACCAGAAAAGCACCGTTTCTGCGGCAGTTAGGACATCCACGCCGCTAAGGCGAATTCTCCCACGCATTAAAACGCAGCATCGGGCGTCTGCAACATTCAGCAACGCTTAAAATACACTAACTTTGGTAGGAACTAGAAACGCTGCGTACGTGATCTTAATGTAAACACAAAAGTTATGCCGCGAACATCGTGCAAGAGTTGTAGGTGAGTGATTAGAGTCGCGGACTCGCAATTTGTTGACTCTTGTTCAATTTTTGCTCGAGTATAACATATTTTCCTTTTTCTAAATATATATATTTTTTAATCCAGTACAACACCCACATAACGAAAATTAAACACTTCTTCATTATCTCTCTTTATTTTAAAGCGGAAGTACAGGAAACTTAACTAGGAAATTAAAGAGATTCCCAGAATTCACTGACAGTTTAGTTAAATTTAAGAAAGTTCGTTTTCTAAAATTGTGTCCGTAATTTTACGGAGATTTTACTGACAACTTTTCCGTAAAATGAAGGAATTATTTTTTTTTTAACAGTGTATGAACGTGGAATATAAGAAGCCGAATAAACGCGATGTCTGGAGACATATAGCAGCTAATACAAGGAGAACATAAGATGAGTGGAGTNTTATAAGAAGCCGAATAAACGCGATGTCTGGAGACATATAGCAGCTAATACAAGGAGAACATAAGATGAGTGGAGTAAAGGGAAAAAAAATACAAGAGCTAGTGGAACAGTTAAGTTGTTATTGACTCTGCTCACCGGAGGCGTGAGTAATCATCGGTAATTCTCCCCCGATATCCAACGTCTGCAAAATATATTAAATTTTAATTACTGTCCACTGGAATAAACAACACGATACTAAACTGCGACTTAGTTGAATTCACACCCTTGGTTCACTGTGAACTGTAGAACGACGTGTTTTGCCGTCGATAGACTACACGGTGAGGCAAACCTATAAACCTCGAAAACCTTGCATATTTCAAGAAAATCCTTAGGATTGTTGCGAAGGGGAAAGACAATCGAAATATTACCTATAATGATACATATATGTGTATGCTACTTATGCAGGTACATCATTATAGCAAAGTCTTGTACTTTCCACAATAATCGTATTTAACGTGTTATGTATAGTATGTTTTATGTATTTGCCTTGGAGGCAGTGGCAATTACGGTTCTTGCGCTACTTTTCACTACGGAGAAGAGTCTCTCGGTCAAGTGTTGACAACCACCTTTCAAATGAATAGTGTTATTTGGTAGCGATAATGCATCACGATGCTGAAAGCGGTTAAATAGGACGAATATAGTTTACTAAAATTTTATTACATATGTTTTTATTTCAATTATTGTAATTGACCTGTAACAATGTTATGTTGATAAATATAAGTATAGAAAATGTCCAGCTAAAATGTGTAGCGTTCTGTATTGAATTACCTCGTTGTATGATGCTGCGTTCAGTTTTTTTTTAATCCATTCGATTCCAAAACAACCGTGTAAGAGGACTAATGCTTGTCAGAATAATACTTCATCCGCTTTTTTGGTGCGTATTAGTCTCAAGGATTTTGGTTAGTTTCAAAACCATTTAATAATAAATTACATGTAACAGGTCTTCCCAAATAATGCAAATATAATTTGACTTTTTTTTCCTTCAAATTAATAGCAAAATAGATTACGCATGTATATTGACGCTTAAATAAATTGTACTCAAACTACGTAAGCATATCTTGAATCTTGATCGGTTCTCTTAGACGTGTTTTATTTTTGCAGATTTTGGATCCAATTTTGATATGTTACTGTTCAGAGGTGGTCTGGCTCATTCCAGTGAATTTATTGTACTGACCCCTGATATTTTGGGATTTCAACATTTTCGAGAACTGATTTTGTGCCCGATTTTTTTGAATACATTTGTGAGCCACCATCGTCGACACTTCCGTCTGTGTTGCAGCAAATCAAAGCCAACTGCACACACGTGTACATAGCTTCGTCTTCCTCGTCGTTCACAACCGAGCTGAAGACGGACCAACTTACGTGCTCGTCGCGTACGTGCAGATTTCCATCGCATGGTACGTGCGAGGTTCGTGGTCGACACTCCCGTAACTGTTCCGCGTTGCAGCTCCTAGAGGTGGCCGCCTGGTTGAAGGAATTTCCATCGCATGGTACGTGCGAGGTTCGTGGTCGACACTCCCGTAACTGTTCCGCGTTGCAGCTCCTAGAGGTGGCCGCCTGGTTGAAGGAATTTCCATCGCATGGTACGTGCGAGGTTCGTGGTCGACACTCCCGTAACTGTTCCGCGTTGCAGCTCCTAGAGGTGGCCGCCTGGTTGAAGGAATTTTACACGTCTGAGGCCTACAAGCGTGGGAGCACTAGGGGCGACCGAGACATGCGTTATCAACTCACTCATCGCCTCTACGCGCAAAGCACTGAACTGGCGCGCAGTCTTGCCGTCGATAACGCGCCTCTACGAGACTTTCAGCAGAGACCCTGCCATTTTATGACGTAATAATAAAAATAAAGATTTGATGCACGTCCCTATTCTTGTTTTTAATGTTTTGTACCAGAATGCTTATTCCTAAAAATGATCGTGAAAACACCCGTTGGAGCCATTTCCACTATCACAAAAACATGCTTTAGAGAGAAATGGAGGAACTGAAAAACGTATACAGATGCGTAACGTTTCTTAAATGTAAGCAAGCCTCACTCAGACACGTTGGACGGTTTTTAAATAAAACGTTTTCTGCTGGAGCTCTGCACACCGTTCGGCGACCATCTTAACATGCTGAAAAATTTGCTCTATTTCATTCGCAGTGTTAACAAAAATAATCTTGGCAACTATTTCTAAAGAATTATTTCTAAAAAAGAGACACACATGTTTACAGCGTAAACTCTGGCCTCGCACCACTGGGGTCCCTGGCTCGATGCCAGTTGCCGACCGTTGATTGTCACGCTTGGAGTGTTGCAGAAGCTACCGCGACGTGGAGGGCTTGCTAGAGGTGCTGCCGTTTCCTGCTCCGTCCCTGTCTCACTCACCGACGGCCCTGGCCCAAGGAGAGATCACAGTGCCCTGCTCCACATCCAGACATCTTCGTGTGTAACGCCACGTGCGTTTTCATACAGCAAGATAACCAACAAGTATAGTCATATACTTATGACAGGACGATGATGGATATACATCGCACACGTGCTGCAAACACTGATGTTCTCGTCCGAGTCCGTATAGTGCATTCACGGCTACTTCCAACTTTTCTGAAGCCCTGCTAAACTTCTACTTCCAGGTGGGGCAGCGGTGGCGCAGTGTCCAGGGCGCTCGCCTCCCACCACGGCGATCCGGGTTCGATCCCCGACGAGTTCACTCCCGGGTTTTCGCATGTGGGAATCGTGCTGGACGATGCAGCTTGCCGGCGGGTTTTCTCGGGGTACTCCCGTTTCCCCCGCCCCTGCATTCTAGGGTTTCATTTCTGTCATGCCCGGGGATGACGGTCACCTACGGGTCCCAGCTGGAAAGACCGTCACTCGGAGGGTGTCGCCTTGCACTGGGTGCACTCCCCAACCGCCATTTATTTATTTTTACTTCCAGGATATTCCTCCGCCTCATGCGAACAAAACTTAACCGAGCCTGCAAAATCACACCAAAGGGACAACGCACCGCATTTGTGCGCACTCAATGTAATAATATTTTTCATAAGAACCATTTCTTACTACACATTACCAACACACCTATTTTCTCCTCATTTCTGTTAATATTAACGGTAAATTAAATATAAAATATATAGATATAATATACATTTATTTGAACAAAAATTAGATACTTTTATATTATCACAAGTATAAAACGCTCGTGATACAGGTCATACTTATGAAACAACCAAATACGTCATATACATAAAGTGATTTTTCAAAGGTTTTATTTTAAAAATGTGAAGAAACCGTGAATATACTCTATAAAATGACGCGCAGGACTTTTTTCCCCCCTTCTTCAGTCAGATTTGAAAAGTACTTAATGCCTCGCGGGCAAGTGCGATGGTAGTTTTGCCACAGAGCTCGACGACGAAGTTCCCCCCTCGTATAAAGATNGGAGGCATCTGTCACCGAGGCTTCTCAACGCAGCAGCGCGGCTCTCCGCGCGCCGACACACGGAGACAGGAATTATTCAACTGTGGCTTCACAACGCAGCTGCAGTTCGTCGGCGACGAGCACGTCCCCAGACCGTGCCGCCACCTACCAGCAAATACCGCACTACACTATCGTCACGGATATTTCAAGTTTAAACAAGGCAGACGTATACTCAAAGTTATCGAAATTATCATCGCCAGTTTTGATAAGAGTTTATGTGTATAGTCTTATCTAAAACATAACGCAAATAAACGCTAAGTGGCTGAAGTTTACCCTCGTTGTGGAAGTAAGTCAACTGTTATAAACAGTGGCGGTGATTTCTTCGAGCAGGGAGGGCAGCTTCCCCCCTCCCTTTATTTGCATTAATTTAGTTTAGGTTTTAAGAAATAAGAAATTTTGAAAACTATAACGTAAACTGTCTTTACACATCTTCAGTTAAGGAGCAACTAGGTAGACATGAGAGACTCCATTGCATTGGGCCGAGGCGTTATTACAAGCCATAAAATGTAAACATGTCGAATAAATAAGTTACCAATCTAACAATGTAAAATAACAGTAGAAACTAAAATTTTTACAAACCATCATATTTTCTATAATTTGAACATGTCTCGCAAATTTTTTCATTTTAATTTGGCGTTTCCAGTAATTTCGCAATTTTTTCGCAAAGACATAATATTCGTATCTTCGTATGAAATTGGCGCGAATTTCCGCATCCTTGGCTATCGGTGTGTGCGCCGCGAGTGAGAAAAATAAATAAAGACGCAGAAAAAATTCCTTGCCCGTCAATTTCTGCACTCAATCGCGAGCCACTTTCGCACAAGTGTTCTGCCGTAACGCCATACGCTCTGTGATGTGAACCCACCACAACACGTGC
This sequence comes from Clitarchus hookeri, assembly GCA_002778355.1. NCBI lineage: Eukaryota > Metazoa > Arthropoda > Insecta > Phasmatodea > Phasmatidae > Clitarchus > Clitarchus hookeri. The sequence goes on along the minus strand of NQII01002409.1, from coordinate 315,016 downwards.
CGTCGCCTTACGCGGCGTGGACCTGGACCAGGTGTGTGCGCGGCGGCGATGCCACCCACGCACGGCGAGGGAGGAGACCCTACCGAGAATANACATGTCTCGCAAATTTTTTCATTTTAATTTGGCGTTTCCAGTAATTTCGCAATTTTTTCGCAAAGACATAATATTTGTACCCTCGTATGAAATTGGCGCGAATTTCCGCATCCTTGGTTATCGGTGTGTGCGCAGTTTGCACAATTGTCAAGCGCCGCGAGTGAGAAAAATAAATAAAGACGCAGAAAAAATTCCTTGCCCGTCAATTTCTGCATTCAATCGCGAGCCACTTTCGCACAAGTGTTCTGCCGTAACGCCATACGCTCTGTGATGTGAACCCACCACAACACGTGCCGTCGCCTTACGCGGCGTGGACCTGGGCCAGGTGTGTGCGCGGCGGCGATGCCACCCACGCACGGCGAGGGAGGAGACCCTACCGAGAATAACAAACAAGCTGCACACTTTCAGACATGCACAGCAGCTGGTAAGGCGTCTTCAGCGCGTTGTTTGCTCATGGCACAGGCCTACAGACGCACCGTGCATCGTGCCCGAGGCATACAGGTCCGGGAAACTACGCCGGCTGCTCCGACCTTCCATTACAAACATTCTGTTTCTTCGAGAGATTAAGTCATAACAAAGAAATCGCACCTAGAAAAATAACCAATATAAATTAGGTTAGGTCGCACCGATTACGCGAGAACTGACTCAAGGTGTTTGCACAATTGACAAACTTAAAGCAGCAAACAGTAGGATTTGGCAGAGAGCACTAACCTAACAAAAATTAAGTACACAATAAAAATGTTAATAGGCGTTTATTAATTCGCACGATTGTTTTCGAAACCATTTTCAGAAGCTGGCAAGTGAAAATAAATCCTTCGTTTCTACTAAATTGTTTGTGGAGTTACTGCTCACTGTCAAATCTTACTTAAGTTTCCAATTGTGTAAACCCTTCTAGAATACCACAATGGAGTGTAAGAAATGTTCTCAGCCAGAATGACGCACTCTACGCGCATCATACGCCTCAAGCACGCAGACTTCAGTTATCTGCTCGCCGCTGCTTTACGTTCCCCTTCTCTTTGACCTGAACCCAGAGAAAACCCAACGATAACGTCTGCTACGTTTCCCCAGGACGTAAAGGTCCGTCGAACACTACACCACCGCGGTACTCAAGTTATTTCGAAAAAAACTGACACGAACGTCGCACAAAACCCACGCACAAGAAAAAAAAAACGGTCGCCAACTAAATTTGCAATCAACACAAAATAGCAATCCTTGGCTTGGATATTTGTCAAATGCTGCGTTCTCCGCGATGCAGAAGAGATCTTTACAACGGCGTGTGTCCGACCCGTGGATGTCAGCTGCGCAGCATCCGTCTGTTGCTGCAGTGAACGGCTGTTTTCAGTACAACTGCCAAACCAACGTGGTCTACACTAAGGCTGGCACGATATCTACTTAAGTAACGGCTTTGCCATGTTAGTAGGCACGCTTCACTCTTCTTCTGACAGAGTCGCAGTGCATCTAGACCTGCGTTCGTGTGGGCTGCACTATCTGCAACTTCAGCGCCCAAGTATGTAGAGTGTGTAACTGGGTACGTCGTGGTATCTTGACGAGTGTAGATGTTGTAACAGTCGCCACCCGAACGTCTGAGAAACTAGTTCCGTAAATTCCCTGTAATTAAGTATTTTTCAAATGTTTTAATTCAATATGTGTAAAATTATAATATATATATGTATCAATATTAGTTTTATATTCCTTAAAAAACTTACTAAATAAATCTTACTTTTTAATGAAAATCAGCACGAAACCTACTTGCTTCCATTACGCATTTTTTAATTTAATTATCACAATTCGCGACACAATCATAATTGGAGCAATTACCACTTCGAAATATATTTTTTAAGTTATCTGAAATTCGATATGCGTTTCTCCCGTTTACTGTACAGCTTTCACTCCAGCTCCTCGAGGTGGTGCAGCGTCCAAGTGCAGAAGTTGTCGTTACACTTTCAACGGCCCAGTCGCAGCAACCGAAATACTGCTTACTTCCGGTAACAAAAAAGCAAAGTTGTTGGTCGAGTGCAGAAGTTGCAAAATGCACAGCCCACACCAACGAAGCTTAGGATATAATAAAGTTACGCAAGCGTTTTCTTTTCGTTGTAAAACCGCGCGGTTTTTTTATCAAGTTACAAGCACATCATTGCGTCACTGCTCGAACACGTGATTTCCGCACTTCTAGAGTCAACAATCCCGTTTACCTCGCGTCGAGTCTGCTGGGGAGGTTCAATCACAATTTGTAAAGCAAACGTAAGAGATATATGCCTTGTTGACAAGTACTTACGCTCAGCACAACGAACATACAGAGTTGAGCTCTCGCCGTAGTACCTGCAACTGGAAAGCGCAGACTTCGTCGAATGTGCTATAGGTCCACTATTCCACGTGCATGCCACAGATTTATTGGGTTATCAATGTGGATTGTTGTAATTGTTAAGAATAGTCAAATTTATATATTTAAAATGAGGTACACATACAAGTCTAGAAATGTAATTTGGAAACGAGCCGATAGGTAATGCTAAATTGTAAAGTTTTTTTAAAAATATAAAACAAACATTTGGAAACCATTCAGTAAAAATTTGTGANCAGGTAATGCTAAATTGTAAAGTTTTTTTAAAAATATAAAACAAACATTTGGAAACCATTCAGTAAAAATTTGTGACAACAGCCAATTAAGAAAATACAGTAGAAATATGGTGGCATCTTGTTAGTTGTCCATCATTTAGTTCGAAATCTCAATATTAAAAATAACGGACATGCCAGCATGGTTCTAAACTAAGCCTGTTAACCAAACAGCAAAATGGTAGCGCAGAAAAAAACTGTTTACATGTGAACCCCCATCGGTAAATATATGTTAATTCCGCAAATTATTATTTTTTTGGGGGGTGAAGGTTAGATATTAAGCATGTACAATCTACTTCCCCTTTTATGATAGGCTACGGTGGTTATAGCATTCCTGTTAAACGCTTTATCCAGTAGTAAACGGGAATAAAACAACTTGAGCGTATGACGTGCAACCAAGGTGAATTAAAAAAAAACCACACACCGCAACAGCAGCATACGAATAGCAATTGTGGCTGGAGAATGTAACGGACAGAGAATTCTAGGCTGTTGCCGTACGAATTCGCGAAATTCACACTGCTACCTCAAACCGCCGGCTGTGTGTGTTTGGCGTAAATAATGACTTTTTTTTTTTTTTTTAGTTATAATGGCCTACGGCTTGCGCCCACGGCCAACATCGACGATTCCAAACGAAACACGCAAAAAAATCTTTATAAGACGAAATATCCAAAATTCGAATGCCCATTAAACTCAAACACAAAATGACGCCGCGGTTCAAAAAAACCCGAACCGTCACAGACGGCGGGTAGAGAAAAACTTATATAAATAATGAACGAGAGAGAGACATTACTCACCGGCCGACGTCAGTGTAGCGTGGATGTCGGCGCAGTCGCGGAGGGAGCACTGGCGGGAGAGGGGCAGTGAGAGCGTCGATGACTCCGGCCGCCGCCCGCAGCGCTAGTGTCGCTCCTCCCACCCCTCTTTCAAGAGAGCTTCACTAAGTGCTCAGCCAGCTGATAGCAGTCAGTGTTTGGCGAACCGCCGCCGTCGTCACATCTGTGTGAGTGAGGTGGATTACTCTCTCGCTGCGCGCGACCACGCAATGTGACGCCGCCCATCTCGTTTCAACTGCGCACTTCCGTTGCCCACTTCACTACTAAATAACCCTTCATTGAGAACATTTGCAGTCATCATATGTACAATGTCACTGCCCCTACCTGCATGTATTTTAAGGGGGGTGCAACCTTGCCATCTTGGATTTTCATTATTTTTGTAAGTTCTGTTTAAGTGTGTTAACAAAATTTTTCGCGCGGCATGGCATAAATATTAGTTTCTAAATCTTTATCCACCTATTACAACTCTATCGTATTTATTATTTTTAACTAGTGACTGCCGAAAANATATTAGTTTCTAAATCTTTATCCACCTATTACAACTCTATCGTATTTATTATTTTTAACTAGTGACTGCCGAAAAGGAATAAGTAAGTTCTTGTGGGCGGTCACATAAATGATTCTGGCAACAGCAGGCTGCGTAACTTGGGGATCGGTAAATGTAAAACTAATATTAGCTCACCTTTACACATTTCTCCAGAAGAGTTCAACCGTTACTTTGTACAATCTTCATGTTGTAAACAGGTCGTGGGGGATATAACGGACACTACTTATATAAATCATTATGAAACATGGAATGAATCTCGATGCAATTTGTTATATTTTCGACGTATACTTACCAGCTTTGTCGAAGCATTAGAATATTTAGTACACCAACAAGTGTATAAATACGTGAACAACAAATTGACAGTTACCAATCCGGCTTCCGTACAGGACATAGTAGCTGCACTGCTCTTATAGATATCGCAGATTCTATCAGAATGGCCATAGATAGAAGTCAGGTGACTATACTGGTCTTACTAGATTTCGGTAAAGCTTTTGATATGGTAAATCACGACATATCCGTGCAAAAACCTAATCTATATTTTCATTTCTCAGATAACGCAGTACAGTGGATGACTTCGTATCTTCAGGGTCGTCATCAATGTGTAGTAATTGATGATAAAAAGTCCACCTGGCAACCTACGCACTTTGGCGTTCCTCAGGGTAGTGTACTTGGGCCGCTTCTTTTTTTCCTTCTTCATTAATGATATATCATCAGTGCTAAGAAGATGTAATCGCGGATGATCTCCAGTTGTATTCATCTGCTTCTCCGATACTAATCAGCTCTTTAATTAAGGACGTAAATAATGACCTTGAATTGATACGCCTTTGGTGCAGCAGAAATGAGTTAAAATTGAATCCTGCGAAGAGACAGGGTTTATTAATCGGTTCTCGTAGAAATTTAAATTAATGTTACAGATTGACTTTCCCTGATATTGTGCTAGCCGGTGGGGTTATTACTCTGTTGAACGAGGATAAAACGCTAGGCGTTGTTTTCAACGAGACACACTCGTGGTCCGGTCACATGAACACTGTTTGTCGGAGGTCATACGATGTACTACATATCCTTTATAGGCTTAAGAATTGTCTGCCACTTAAAGCCAAATTAGCATTGGTACAGTCGCTGATATTCCCTATTTTTAAATATTGCGACATGGTTTATGGAGACATCACGCAAAATTTGGCAGCTAAACTTCAACGTATGCAAAATTCTTGTGTTCGATTTTTGTTCAACCTAAAATCACTTAATCACTTTTCTCCTTACCTTGATAAACTTAATTGGTTACGTCTGGACGAACGACGTCAGCTCCAGAGTCTCACACTAGCGTACAAAATACTAGCCNGTCAGCTCCACAGTCTCACACTAGCGTACAAAATACTAGCCTCGTATATTACAACGCCCAGAATACTTAAGTACTCGGCTGACAATCTTGGGGGATGATCACACTATTAACACGCGTGCTAAAAGTTCACCTCGCTTAAATATTCCAGCTCACAAAACCCAGGTATATGCCAATTCTTTCACCGTCTCTGTCGCACGAGCGTGGAATAATTTACTTGTAGAGGTAAGGAATTCGACAACCCTAACTACTTTTAAGAGCAGTACTGCCAAGTACGTTAAGAATATGCGTCGATGTACGACCTAGCAACACCTGTTTAAGTTTACATTCACTTTAATCAACGTGTAATTTGTTGCTCTCGATTAATCAATTTATTTCAAGGGGTTGCTGGATTCAATTTTCATTGATCTGTAAGTAGATATTATAGATCTGTTTATTTATTTTACTGCGTTGAGATTGAACTTCTTGTTTTCCTCTCAGCTACTTTGTAGGTTCTGCACATTTATATTTTTGATTGGTAATGACGGTTATGATACACATTATTGTGCTATTGTTTTTTCTTTAAACATTCCCTTGTCTCTAGTCCTGCTCAAGATATGTACATAATTGGGAACCACATATCATTTTTAAACCACGAGCGGCCCGAACGACGTCTACGCAATAATCAAACTCGTTCCACGTTCTTGTCAGCATGTCCGGTGTTACGGTTTGGATGGCGTTCGTAATTCTTGGTTTGAGGTGGTGAGGGGGAAGCGAGCTCGCATTCGACACGTCAATGTGAAGGGAACGGTCTGATGTTTCCTTAATGTGCCGAGAGATGACACTGGGAACGTCTGTCGTCGCACTATGGGCGTGTCTTGTGTGTTAGTCCGCATCACGATGGCGACGAAACAACGGAATGCGTTCTGTGTTATTCAGTTTGCTAAATGTGAATCGGTTAAGACTGTTCAACTGGAATCCCTTATTTGGACATGCTTACAGAGTGGTTGTTTCCTCAGTTAGAAGAGGCGGCGGGGGACTTCATTTTCCAGCAGGATGGTGCGCCACCCTATTGGCACCTAGCTGTTCGCGGATACCTGAACCAGAAGTTGCTGCAACGCTGGATTGGTCGATGAGGAGCTGGTGACCAGGCTCTTCATCACTGGCCCCAAAGAAGGCCGGATCATANACCATTACCGGCTAACATTGACGACCTCAAAACGAGAATTACGGACGCCATCCAAACCGTAACACCGGACATGCTGACAAGAGTGTGGAACAAGTTTGATTATCGCGTAGACGTCGTTCGGGCCGCTCGTGGTGGTCACATTGAACATTTATGAATGTATGGTAAACAAACTTCACGGTTCCATGGTTCATTTTCTTGGTCAACCAAGGTTGTAGGTTGTTTGGTTTTAATATTATAGACCTTCAAAGTTGGGGTATTCTTTTATACTCATCCTGTATATTCAGGTAGGGACAGTGATATATTTCACATTTTTTTTAAAGAGTAATTAACAGCGAACAAACTATACTCATCTTTCTCGTGTAGCATTTTTTTGGTAATATATGTCATAATTTGGAGTTGTTTCCTATCGGGAGGGTTATTACGCTGCCTGTGCTGGATTTAGCCTCTCTCTTCTTAGTTACAGGTTAATTGCAGGTACTCTCAGGGAGGTAGTCATGGCTGGCCAGTCCCTCTGTCCCGCGATGCATGCTTCTTCGCACGAGCTCCTTCCCCTGTAGGCGCGCGGGTCTCAGCCCCGAGACGCACTACGTTCCGTCCCACTCGCACGCACATATCACACTTGTGTCAGGGTAGAACTCCCTGAAGCACAAGAACCGCTTCAATCGCTGACGGCTGCACGGGGCGGAAACGCTGTACGCAGATGGCTCGCTGTTTGTGTCGCAAATCCGGCCGATAAGCGCTGCGCACATGTCAATACTCACAGCTGCGGACGAGAAAGGTTTTTTTTATGTGCATACGAATTTTGAAAATTAAATTATACATACGGTGCAAATATCGATATTCCCGTTTTGATACTGATACTTGTCCAATGTTTTATTGATATCGATGCTTTTACATCTGAGAGAGAAAACAGGATACTTTGTAATAATTTCATATTTTACGCATAATTCAATTACGCGTACTTTCTCCTGAGTAAACTGTGTCTTGTGTATATATATAAGGAAACTGCATACAGAANCCATAATTCAATTACGCGTACTTTCTCCTGAGTAAACTGTGTCTTGTGTATATATATAAGGAAACTGCATACAGAAACAGACATAATAATACTGGCACTAAAATTTGAACATACACATACATATAAAAGTAATGAAACCAACAAAATGTTGATTACATAGGCATCTTATCTATATAAGGCACCTGAGGTGAAGACAGAGAGGCTTGTAGTTCCAACAGTCATACGCAGATATATGAGCCAACCCCGCGGAGGGAAAGCACTGCATGTCCAGAAGCAGCCACAGAAAGGTCGACACGTACTTTCAAAGTTCATGGTGTGTTTATGGTGAATTATACGAAGGTACCGCCTGCCGAGCACCTTTTTTTTATAAGTTGGAACTCTGCTTTCGTAAGGCGTATAAAATTCAGAGACATTTTTAAGCACCGAACTGTTACTTTACGATGTGGGAACTGCATTTTGCGCGTGATATGGCAGTATAACTTCTCATATCCAAGACCATCATTTAAACATAAATGTGTGTCGCATCTTACCCAAATATGTGGGGTAAGATGTTATTACAATAATGTAAAGTGGCATCATCCCCCATTATTCATGTTATTTTTTTNACCCAAATATGTGGGGTAAGATGTTATTACAATAATGTAAAGTGGCATCATCCCCCATTATTCATGTTATTTTTTTTATTCTTATGTTAACCAACATTATTGGAGTTAAATAACTTTTCGTGGCTAGGGTTTTAATAAATCTTCTNTTTTTTTTATTCTTATGTTAACCAACATTATTGGAGTTAAATAACTTTTCGTGGCTAGGGTTTTAATAAATCTTCTCTTTTCGAACAGATTACGCCCAACCTATGTGAGGACATCTTGCTCTCTGGTCGGAGGCAAGCCTACTTGTTGTTTCTGAAGATATGAAAAAACGGGAGAATGTCAATAGGAGATTAATCTAAGTTGAANGGAGGCAAGCCTACTTGTTGTTTCTGAAGATATGAAAAAACGGGAGAATGTCAATAGGAGATTAATCTAAGTTGAATCACACTTTCCACGAAATCTTAAAATTGAAACTGGGAATGTCACTAAATGAGCGCCTGACCCAGCGGATAATTTATATTTCAATAAATTATTTTCTACACGCACAAAAGGCTAGTCTGCATCACAACATTACTCGTTCTAGGTCACCTTGTAAAAGATCACGAAAGAGCAAAAGTGAAGTATGTGCAACGTTTAGAAGATGCTCGTTTCCCACCAACACCAAAAAATCGTGCGTTGAATGACTTTTCGTTCCGCTAATAGGNGGAGGCAAGCCTACTTGTTGTTTCTGAAGATATGAAAAAACGGGAGAATGTCAATAGGAGATTAATCTAAGTTGAAACACACTTTCCACGAAATCTTAAAATTGAAACTGGGAATGTCACTAAATGAGCGCCTGATCCAGCGGATAATTTATATTTCAATAAATTATTTTCTACACGCACAAAAGGCTAGTCTGTATCACAACATTATTCGTTCTAGGTCACCTTGTAAAAGATCACGAAAGAGCAAAAGTGAAGCATGTGTAACGTTTAGAAGATGCTCGTTTCCCACCAACACCAAAAAATCGTGCGTTGAATGACTTTTCGTTCCGCTAATAGGNTAACGTTTAGAAGATGCTCGTTTCCCACCAACACCAAAAAATCGTGCGTTGAATGACTTTTCGTTCCGCTAATAGGAATGGCGTGAAGCATAAGCTTTAATGCCCTTACCAAATTAGCGAGCTGTGACTGGCTGCAGCTGTTTTTGAAACTTCGTCCTGAAGTGACGGGAAGGCACAAGGCATCTCCGTCGCACGAGGGTCGGGAATGTGCCGGGAAGAGGTCGCCGGAGTACCTAGAAGTGGCGATGAACTAGAAGACATCGACGGTGGCATTAGTTCTTGTACTTCATGCAACGCCAGATGGACTCTAACTGTGGCTGGATTCAGAGTTTTAAATGCGGGAAATGAGTACATGAAGATTGTGGTCTGAATCAGCTGCGCCGTGACAGATTTTAGGTGTGATAGATGTTCCGGAATTGTATTTTATGATCCATGTGACTTCTTTTATGTTTCTGTGCGCGAGACCTTCGCTGTAAAAGTTAAAAGGGCAATTTTCTGTAGTGACTATACCATGTGTTTCAAAGTAAATTATCGAGTGGCGTCTTCCCCGAACTGTTGGGGGAACATGCCAGCAATGCATGACTTTATATTTCACGTAATTTTCTTTTATAATTTGAATTTATAAGACACGTCGAACATTGTTGACATGAATAAATGTCCTACGATCATAACGCAACATTGTGACTTTTTCCTAGGTATTTAAAAGTTATAAAAATCAACCCCCTTATGTGTTGCATCTTTCCCCGAGTTACCTTACATTACGTAAACACACTGTCGTGTTTATGAGTTTGTTTCTTTCAATGCATATAATATACAAAATCCAGGGTGCAAAAAAAAAAATTCAAACGGCTGCAATTTGTGCAGTTAAAAATTACACCAAGTTTTCGGGAGATGTAGTTAGCTGGTGTAGTGCAAATACAAGCGCGCAAAGTTCGAATTTGTTATATGATAACCAGTTCTTTGAGGACAAATATGTCTTTAGGAAAATATGAATGATTAGACTGTTATTTTAGATTGAAAGTAGATTTGGCGTATGAGATCCTTCGTCAACATCTAACACATAGATTAACATCCCACGAACACATGCGTACACAGTAAATTACAACATCCCTGAGCACCGCCCGGCCTACACGATTCTCTGATCGGCACGGACACGATTCACGAGCGCGCGCCGCAAAAGGATTATCCTGGCGGCTTGCTTTTTGAAACAAAATACGCGCTTCTTGGATTATCGCCCGACTGTCACTCAAGCATCCCTTGTGACTCGGCGCCCACTATCATACTGAACAACAACTCTGTCCTCTCCCGCTCGCTCGCGCGGGACGGGCCAAGGTCAACGCAGAACAGCGACACGTAACTATACTGACTGAAATCAGTCCTTTCTGGTATCAGAAATTCAGTAGTGCAGTTGTGTGTGCCATACCAAGGTTTCATTTCTAACATTTCAACTTAACAATTTGTAACAAAAAGAAATATATAAATACAAGATGGCGTGGGTTGCTCAACCTTAAGAGCCCCCCCCCCCC
>NQII01002409.1:264224-295245 GCA_002778355.1 Clitarchus hookeri | reverse complement strand
CGGTTACTCCCAACTTTTCCGAGGCCCTGCTAAAGTTGTACTTCCTGGCTTGTCCCCCGCCCCACGCGCAAACAAAGCGTAACCAGGTTAAGGTTACTTCTACTACAGCCTGGGAAGATCGCTGTCAACAGTTCCGAAAAGGGAAAATTTTCGCCACTAGGTAAGCGCTAGTGTTGCATGTCTACCAGTTTTTTTCTCTATTTTCTACTACAGTATAAATAAACGGATAATTGCAATAATCGTAAATCAAATATAAAATGACTTCGTATCAAAATTAAATCTTTCTCTTTTATTATTCACGTAGCTTAAAATTTTAATAAAAAGTTACCTTTCGGAACACTGCGCACCTAGCGACGAAAATTTTCCCTATGCCAGACTCTTCCGTAATAAATCTCGTTTTGTTCTTAACCTGAGTAAAATTAACCTTGACTAAGTCTAGAAAATTACATTAAAGGGACAACGTACCGTATTCGTGCGCACTAAGTGTAATAATATTTTGCATAATAACTATTTATTACTAGGTATTACTAACACACCTATTTTCTCACTGTTTTTATCCATACTGATTATAAATGAAACATTATAATTAATAAATAAAATATAAATAAAAGTTCAATACAACTAAAAATAAGATACTCTTGTGTTAACAAAAGTATTAAACGTTTGCGATACGTGCCATATTTAGGAAACAACCAAACACGTAATTTAGGGTGATTTTTCATAGGTTCGATTCAGAAAAGCGTAAAGAAACCGCGAATAGACGACATATATACATAAATACGCCTGCTGAGGCGTTGCGCGCCTGACGAACGTGATGTTTGACGGTTGTCGCGTGTGCTTGCGCAAACACTGCGTGCGTCAGCCGAGCTCCGAGTGGCGACAGCCCACACAAGAGACGCGATATGTCACGCCACGAGGCAGTTCTCGTGCCGGCAAACTGAGGATGGAGACGGGCAGTGGGCAGTGGGCAACCTACACTCCGAGTCCGAATCAGTGAAATAACATTCACTGAATTCCAGTTGGTTATAGTTCATTCACGGTCACATCCAACTTTCCTGAAGCCCTGCTGAAGTTCTACTTCCACGATATTCCTCCGCTTCGCGTAAACAAAGCTTAACGAAGTCTAGAAAATTACACCTTAGGGACAACGCACCGAATTCGTGCGCACTCGGTGTAATAATATTTTGCATAAGAACTATTTCTTACTAGGCATTACCAACACACCTTTCTTCTCTCTTTTTTTCACTGATATCAATTATAAAACAAATATTATAATTTATAGATAAAATATAAGTAAAGGTTTTATGTAACCAGAATTAAGCTACTTTGATGTAAACATAAGTGTACAACGCTTGTGATACATGACATATTTAGGAAAAAACCAAACACGTCATACATGGGTTGACTTTTCAAAGGTTCGATTAAAAAAGTGTGAAGATACTGTGAATAGACTATAGATACTGCCGACCGGCGAATCAAGTATATTAACTGGGAATTCTCGACATTCAGTGGAAATAAAAAAATTAATCAGTGAAATTCAGCCACCATATTTATTAGTTATGTATGTGGCATTGATTATCAGTTGCTCAATTTTCACTGTTTTAACTGGTCTGGCTCAATTCTCACTGTTTTAAGTTTAGAGTGTAGGTTCAACCTCCACGTGGTCCTTCCACGCCATATTCTAGCTGACAAGCCAACATTCACACTCGCGTATCAGCTGTTCACCGTTATTTCAACACATTTGAAAGTCCCTGTTTAAGATAGACTTTCCTTCATATTTTGTATCCTTCCTCTAAACGTCAAATTTACATTGCTATATAGGGGCCACGTTGGCGTAGTGGCTAGGGCTCTCGCCTCCCACCAAGACGAAACTGGTTCGATTCCCGACGGGGTCGCTCCCGAGCACGTGGGAATCGCGCCGGGCGACATTACTGGTCGGCGGGTTTTACCCCCCGCACTTGCATTCCGGCGCTGCTCCATTTCCACCTCGTTTCGCCCTATGCTGTGATAGGCCAGCTGAAAGAAGTTACACTGAGAAAAAGACGTAGTTTCAGATGCCAAATAAATTTACTTTAAAAGTGTTCGTTTACACTGAGCAAAATTTTCTTCAATCAACGCCACACACATCTTGCTCCAAACAGCTGCATTTGTTCCATTGAACTAAAGAAATCATTTTAAATTAAATTTTTGAGCCGGACACTTGTTTAGCTGTTCCAACATCACCTGCGTATATTTAGTGCACACAACTATTTTCCAAGTACTTTCAACAAATCAGTTTGGTTACCGTAAACATGGTAAATATCAACATAGTCAAAATAATATTTTTTTTCCCCCACTGAATATAGCATTATATTGGCTGGAACAGTCTGATATGCCTACTATTACAACATTTGTGGTGACAACAAAATCAGCTCGGTCCAGTAATGAATTTTTTGGTTTACTGTAAGGTAGTCGGGCCATTGGTTTCCTTAGTTAGAAAATACAGCTAGAGAGTGTGTTTGCAATCTTCGACACAGTTAGGACAATAACAGTGTTTGTTATCATTTGATGACCTGGATTCCAAAACAAGTTAGCTCCAATAACGCCGAAATTACGATAAGAGTAAAAACGTCATATTCATTCAAATGTGCAGAATATCATATCACAAAAACATACCACCTCCACTTTTAAACCTCTAAATATGGGAGTTGAAAATACGTTTCAATTCCAAATCATGATGTATCCACGGAGTTGACATGGTTTGGTTGTCAGGGTATAGATGGAGTTTAGCATGGTAGCACTTGCAGGTTCACAGTTCTAGCAATAGATGGCAGCACATGCATGAACCAGTTGCTAGTTACACAGCTGATAGCCCGCCAACAACAGCAAACATGTCGTCAAGTCCGGATGAATCACGGGACAAGAAAGAGAAATGAGTCGTCATGGGAAAAGAACGTCATAGAGAATAAGAAAAGAAAAGAAGTAGAGCGTATTGGTCATTCCGGAAACGACGTGGAAGCTAGAAAAACAGGCGAGGACTGCAGGTGAGTGTAAATTAGCTTACACTGCACTTTGAAATAGTGACTAATATTAAATAAAGGCCAACAGTGAGATATATGCCAACTGTGTTCATTTATGTATGTTGGAGATGCAGTAAGACATGTTTCCAGTTTGTGGGAAATGATATAAGGGAGGTTATATTGCAAACCTGCAATCAAATTGCAAGCAAAGAAATCCACGATACATATTTAGCGACGCTTATTCGAACTACTCCAGTGCACGACGTCGCCCTAAAGATGCTGAAAACTGTAAGTTGAAATGTTCTGGTTACACATATCGACTGAAAGATCCATTGAAGGAGACTGAAGTTGTAATTTGTCGGAAAGCTTTTGCTGCTTTTCATGAGACTGGGTTGTTCAGAGTCAAGAGATTAGCGAAGTTCTCCCTCAACAATATTTCACCAACAGAAAATAGAGGTAAACTATTAACTAGACATAATACTGTTAGTGAATACCTTGTAAAAAAAATATTGATTCTCGCATAAGATCGTTTTCATACAAGGTCTCACATTATGGCCGAAAGAAATGTTCAAAGAGATATATTAGTTCTGAACTTAGTATCATGAAAATGTATAGGATTTTTTTTTTGTTAATACTTGACCTTGAAAATTATTTTCTTGTACAAGAGAAGAACTAAATATCTAAAAGCTTAACGCAGCTGCAAAGTACAAGTTTTATTAGGCCTATAACTACTTCAAGGAGAAGTTTAATTGTGGGTTTGGTAGAGCAAGAAGCTATGTTTGTGCAATTTGTGCAGAATATGAAGTTAAAATAACAGAAGAGAAAATGACGAGAAGACGAAGAGTCTCAAAGTACAACTAGAGGGTAAGCGGTTTTACAAACAATTAACGTGTTTGTGCAGAAGCAGCTAAAACAGATCCCACGAAAGCAGCAACAGCATTTGATTTTCAACAAACTATTCCTGTGCCACATTTAGCAGCAAATGATGTGTTTTATGCCCGGCAGTTATGGGTGCATAACCTAGGATTTAGTAACCTCGCAACAGGTGTTGCCAGTATGGCCTGGGAATGAAGCTCAGCGAGGTGTCGATGAAGTAATTTCTCGCCTTCACCGTTATCTTCATACAAAGTTACCACAGAGTGCAAACATATCACCATCTTCACACTATTAGAAAGTTCTGTAGATTCACAGAAACTTTTACGGAGATGTAGAGTTGATTTAAGGGAAGGCACTCCGTAATGACGAATAACGGAAATGAAAACTCCGTAAATATACAATACGAAAGCTCTTCGTATTATCATGGCTTCTATTTTGAGACATGGATAATGCAGATGATACATGAAGCGTATAAAATGCCATCTTGACAATACTACTTATCTTCTTGTAAAATAGTAGTCTAGTAGGTGAGAGGCGAACAACTCATGGAGTGCAAATTCGTCGATTCTTGTTCAAATTCCGCTACAGGACACAACCTTTTGTACACACAGTGAAACACACACATAACGGAAATAAAACAATTTTTTCGTAACCTCGTTTTATAAAAAGCAAATAAAACCAAATAGCAAGCACCTAACACTACTTGAAACTAAGAGAGGCGCGTTCGTCACTTTCATGTGAAATCCATATTTACGAAATACATTTGGTAAAGATGAAGTAGGTAAATGGTTCGAATTATTGATTATTAATTTTTCGATTCGTGTTTAAATGCCACTACAGGACAAAATATTTAAACTTTTTTTTTAATTTCTCTGTTGTACACAGTGAAATACATTACGAAAATAAAACTCTTTTTCTTACCCCTGTCAATAAACGTGAAATATAAAATAACATGACTAGAAACTACGTGGCACATGCATGATGCTATATAAATCCCTTATTTACAATTCTAATTCTTGTGAAAGGGTGGTAGGTGAGTGGTTAGTGTGTCGGACTGTTAAAAATTTTTTTCTGTGTTTAAAACTCCCAACCGTACAATTTTTTAAAATTTTTAATACTCATTTTTAAACGGAGAAAATCGCCCACATAACTAAAGTCAAACTTTTTTTGTTAACACTTCTTACAAAGAGCGCATTAAAAAAACAAATTTGCAAGTTTGCGAACACGTTCCGTGATTTTACGGAGATTTATGTGAAATTTACGGAGAGAGCGTCACTGGAAAAAACTAAGAGACCGTAATTTGACGGTATTATATTGTAACCGGTATTTTCCGTAATTTTACGGGCATTTTTTCTAACAGTGCAGATATGCGTGTGCAGGCTAATACAGGAATATGACTTATGTGCCAGTTTCTGGATAATTCCGTTAAGACAGGGGGATATGAGAGTATAACTCACTATCTCCATATCCGAGGCCGTGGTTTCCTGCCGTGCGATACTGATTGATCTGTTATTGAAAAAAAAGTCAACGATCAACAGAACAAGTGACAACACCGAGTGCTTGGATTGACTCAGTCAAAGAAAGGTTTGATGTTGTGCCAGTACAAGGCAATATGGTTCAAGATTTAAGACTGGGCTGAGCAGGCATCTTAGGTTGTCTTGTAGCAACAAAAAGGAAAAGTTCTGCATTTGAAAATACAAAATCATGAAGTACAGTAGATTTCATGTGAATGAAGCTAGGGTGTCGTCTGCAATGAGTGGTTTGTTCTACACCTCCTTTATGATCGAGAAACCACACAATGGCGACTTCCACAGAACGGCATGTACGTCACAGCTCGACGCATCGAGTCTGCCAAACTGAATGACGTCAAGAAACTCTTGAAGTACATACCCAAGGAAGACAGAATGTTTTATGATTGCTTGAAAACATCCGAAGATGGT
This sequence comes from Clitarchus hookeri, assembly GCA_002778355.1. Lineage (NCBI taxonomy): Eukaryota > Metazoa > Arthropoda > Insecta > Phasmatodea > Phasmatidae > Clitarchus > Clitarchus hookeri. Next base: position 289,430 of record NQII01002409.1, on the reverse strand, counting down.
GGGAGTGATGCTGATGTGTGTGATGATGGCGACTATCATGAGTAAGATCAGCAGCGAACATCATGACTACGGCTACGCTGTTGTGGATGGAGAGTGTTGTTGATGTTCACCAGGATGTTATGAGCACACAATAATGTCTTTGTACATAATCCATTCGGCAGTAAATAGTTTGTCAATAATGTTTATGTTTTCAACGTGTACCTGTTACACCTGGTTCATTTCAGAGTTATTGAACGTATTATTTAGTATCGCGTAGAATATTGCATTGTTTTTGTTTTGTTGTGTGAGTGTGGCATCTGCATGTTATTTGGAAGGCAAAAACACTTTCCCCCTGCCCTTCTGCCAACACATATAACGTGTGTATTATGTCCCGGGTTCGATGACTAGTTCTTTCTTCATTTCAATAGAGGGAACGATTTGTTGTGAATGACCTAATCTTGAGGTGACGGGCTAAAACGCTACCTACGACGCAGCCTCTCGTTCCAGACGGACCCGCTTAGCAGATAGATATTTCGCGCGCACATTTTCACTCACAGCATCCGCCATCGTACTGTGCATTTGAACTGCAAGCACGCGGTTTATATATACCATTGCAGCAATGTGATTAACATAGATTCGAGACCTCACACAGCGTACTCGTCCAGCTTATCACCAATAAGTTCCCAACGCTTGCATTACGCACACGTGCGTAGTGCTTCCGCGATGCATCGTCACAAGTCGTGTCGGCCAGAGCAGCGATTACCATGGCCGTAATTGCGGCCTGCAGTCGAACGAGCTTCGCGTCCAGTAATGTTTCAATTTATTCAATAATTACACGTGCATGATTTTGACTGTCGTGACCAAATTTCGACACTTGATAGCTGCTATTCATGACGTGACGAGTCCACACTGAAACTATGACGTGAGCAGACTACGTTTGAATGCATACATGTCCCTGCTTAAATTAGGCTTCGGTACCGCATATTTATGCACAGCAGGTCGCGGGTTCGAGACCGGTTGCTCAGGCACGGGTCGCGAGTTCGATGCTGAAGCAGGTAAATTGTTTTTTTTTTTTTTTAACAGCGTCTTCTAATTTAGCGAGAGGTGATATTAACGCGCCTTTGAGTTTTTCTATCAGACGGTTTTCCATAATCTCGAGTTTATTTTCCAGCAAATAAGTAACGCCAGCGGTGGACTGTGTTTAATTCAGCGGAGATTGAGCCCACCACAGTTGACAGAATTTTAAGCGTTTCGGAATTTGCGTTCTGAACACGTCCCTTGTGGACTACGTCGTCATCATGTCTGGGGTCTGCCACATTTTTAATTCGTTTTCCGCCCGCATCGCAGTGGCCATCTACCGACTGCGCGAGACGGCTTTCTCGCCCACGACGTTTCAGCCCGTCGTGGCCGAATTTTGAAATAACGTAGCTCATCCCTTATTGGTTTATTGTAATGGACTGATCTAGACCGCAGCGGTGCCTCCCTTTAAGTAAGGGGAAATCTTTGACGACCACGAGAAAACTGCGGGGCTCGCGCTAACAGAATGCATATACGTCCTTGCGTTTTTCTAATGGCGTGTCGGTGTTTAAACGATCCGAATAAGCATGGCGCAAGTTTAAGTCGCCCAAGCGAAACAAAACCAAAACGTTCGCGTTGTCACGCAGCACTGCTTTGGTATGCGTGAATACGTACGACGAAGATAACACGAATNGTGTTGTCACGCAGCAACTGCTTTGGTATGCGTGAATACGTACGTCGAAGATAACACGAATCTACGGTCGCGTGTCTGCCCATACAAAAATACTGCTGCAAGCACGTTTGCTCCTCGCAGGCCGCATCGTCGAAAATAAAAACAGAGTTTGGTTTGGCCTGTTCGGGTTGTGCATCATCATCTCTGCAAGCATGATAATCCAGCCCATCCACGGCACGTAAAATCAGCGATAGGAGCTGGTATGAAGACTACTGCAAAGATTTTGGATACATGTATACATTCTCGAACCCAAGACCATTAGTTTCTTCCAGTAAACTCAGCATGACGCACGTTTCCCCGCACCCGGACGGACCGCAAATCGACCCTCTCTCTGTACTAGGCAACAGGACGCCATTTCGCGATTCGCGAGTTATGGCTTCGTCCTCGGGCGTAATGTTGACGGGGAGGCTAACTACTCGTCTGACGATCTCCACGAAACTGATACAAAGTACTTCGGAGTAGTGGTATTTAAATATTTTCTCGGTGTTAATGTTAGCTTATGCAAAGCAGCAACATGGAGGAGTTGTTGTGTTCATAAAGCAACGTGGAAGGTTATTAACATCAGTATGGTGCGACGACTCGTAGAGGTAACACCAAGAGGGGACGTGGATTGATAAACCACATTATAAATAACCTACCTTTTGAATTACATCTGCCTGGTTATAATTTCTGTGGGCCGGGCACAAGATTAGCTAAACGCCTGGCGCGTTACGACAAGGGAATACACGAATTATAATCGGCTTGTAGAGAGGACGATATACACTCTACATCTGATCCAGTGGAAATTTCGCTGTTTAAACCAGTTAACGGTATCTGACTGATTCACCAGTCACTTCAGTGAATTTAACTGATGGATCAGTGAAAAAAATGCTAGTTTTCCTTCACTTATTGATTCAAAGACATTTTCCACTTATTCGTCAGTCATTTTTTCACTATTTTTCAGTGATTTTTTTGACTGATGGATTAGTTAAACAGCATTTATCAAGTGAAATAACAACACATAAACTAATAAAACCAATAAAAAATACTGACGCTATACCGCCACTGTGGAAGACAGTGTGGCTTATAGTGTCGTTGTTAATGCCCCCAGGCACAGACTATATGATGCCTGAAGGTTAAGGGGCTTGTAATAATGTAGACTTTGGCTGTTTCAATTTGAAGGACGAATATATTGTCTCGAGTTTAACAGAAATAACATACATCAGCACTTGAGAGGTGTGGTACTCTAATTTGGCTATTTGACTATTGTGATTAACTGCTGACGACTTCGTGATGGAGAGGGGGGAGGGCTTCTCTGGACGGCGTACTGTATACTTAACTCTTGCTGGTATGACGTCAGCTGTGGTGGGTGAACTCCGGCGATGGGCGGCCTGGGCAAGGCCGCAGTTGCTGCCGTCTCACTGTGGTGATGTTCTACTGACGTGGCCAGGGGTCCGAACCCCTGACCTAACTCTCTGCTCGGCGATATTCGACTGACTGCTCTCTCGAACTAACGTCTCTCGGCTCTGCAATAATCAACTGTCCGACCTCTCTGCGCGGTACTAATGAACTTAACCCCACTTCTCTCGTAAAGGGGTTTTTATGCTTGCCAGTGTCCCCCCTTAAGTGTCGGCACGTGTCTCTGTTATCGGGGGAGGGGGTGAGGTGGTGGAACGCAGAACAATGCCTTTCAAAATACGTGCCCTGGTTNCTGCAATAATCAACTGTCCGACCTCTCTGCGCGGTACTAATGAACTTAACCCCACTTCTCTCGTAAAGGGGTTTTTATGCTTGCCAGTGTCCCCCCTTAAGTGTCGGCACGTGTCTCTGTTATCGGGGGAGGGGGTGAGGTGGTGGNGCATGACCTTCTTCTGCGGGTACGACGGCTGCCACATGTCTCTCTAAGCCCCTATACTGGTTACACTGGCGGGGGGGGGGGTTGTGGGCCAGCGTCGCTGTAATATTCTTAAACCGTCACACGTTAATACTTTCTAAAATGTGTTTCGTATTTCAAAACACCATTTCATGAGGTAAAATGAACATTCAGTCTTTCATTCCATTTTTACGTATTTAATTTCGTTTTCATATAATCATCACAGCGCTCTGTTCGAAGGTTTAAACTGCACAAGCTGTAGCGAAGAGAGTGCACTCGTATGTACTATTCGTTTCAACAATCCTAACAGTACCAATCAAACAAAAAAATTACATGTATTTTACTCATTGGCATCAACTTAACTCAATAGCTCATATGGCAAGTTAACGGTCAAAAAGCGAATTTGAAAGGGTGTGCGACTTCAATCCTGGCCATCTGCAAATTTTTTTTTCGCTTTTTTAAATTACTGTAAATTGCACAATATAAATAGCGAACTATATAGTAAATATGTATATTTCTCGTAATTATTTGGCTGAATTTGATTAAAATAAATATTTAATTGGCCTTTGCAGTTGACCGTCACTTATTTAATCAGTGAAGTTGTTTCACTTCACTTATTTAACCAGTGAAATTGTTTCACGTCACTAATTCAATCAGTGAGAATTTTTCACTGAAACAATAAGTGGTTTTCCACTGATTCTAAGTGGAGCCATTTTCACTGATTGTAGTAGTTTAATTTCACTGCGAATCAGTGGTTTTCCACCGATTCTAAGTGGAGCCATTTTCACTGATTGTAGTAGTTTAATTTCACTGCGAATCAGTGGTTTTCCACTGATTCGAATTTAGAGCAACTAGTGATAAATTGGAAGACAGGCACGCAGCAGACGCAATTCTCGCGGATAAAGCCAAGAATATTGCCAAATCGAGACGATCAAAGTTCGGCGAACAGCTGGCTGCTTTGGGCGTTTCTAAAATAATGAAATTTAAAATAAAACGCGGTATAGGTACGCAGTTTGACAGGAAGAAAAAAAATAGGAAGACCCGGAGAAAGACATGTAAAGGGGTGAAGCGAGCAGGTATCATTTCTCTAATTTTACCCGCGCTGGGAACTTTGGGCGGGGTAGTCGGTGGAGTTAGCGGTCATGCGCGAGCATATAACACGTCAAAAAACGAACGTAATCAATTAACAGAGGTAATTAGACACAATCAGACAATGGAAGCGCTCACTAGCGGTAAAAAAAAACCGGTAAAGGACTATATTTAAGACCATATCACGTAGGCGGAGGCAGAAGGAAAAGAAAGAACCACCGAAGGGGAAAAAAGAGGCGATCTTAAAGTCTTTACCTACACGCCCTCTCACTAACGCAGACATAATGAAGTTTTCTCGCAAATTAAAAATTCCAAATTTTCGCGGAGTATTCATGCGCGATAGATTGCCGCGCAGTGCTAAGCGTTCGGAGTGTGCAGTAGTAAACTTTGATACTAGTAAAGGACCGGGAACTCATTGGACTGCTTACAAAAAACGTAGAAACACTGTCGAGTGTTTTGACAGCTTTCGCAATCTGCTCCTCCAGAACTGAGGAAGTATTCGGGTAGTGTGAAAATGAGTTATAACTACCAAACTGAGCAACTTCCGAGACAGTCTAATTGTGGGCACTTGTGTCTACGATTCCTTCCGCAGCAATTGTTTAGTAAAAAAGCAGTGCACTTAGTTACAACGTATCAGTCATATCTATAACTTTGATTCCGACTGTTCCGTCCATTTTCCACCCTTGAAGCTAGACGGTGTCTGGTCTCTCGCCCTAACAGACTTTCAGATGCATTTTTCTGTTCCCAATGGTGCTTTAAGAAATGTGAACCTCGATGGCACCACCGGCGAAATTTGGTTGCCTACAGGCAGCTACACTGAAGAGCCGAAAAAAAACTGGTATAGGCGTGCGTATGCAAATAACAGAGGTATGGAACCAATCAGAGTAACGCGATAGGGTCGGCCGCTAGATCGGTTACTGCTGCTACAATGGCAGGTTATCGATATTTAAGTGAGCTTGAACGTGGTGTTATAGTCGGCGCACGAGAGATGGGACATCGCATCTCCGAGGTAGCGATAAAATTAGGATGTTCGCGTACGACCATTTTACGAGTATACAGTGAATATCGGAAATGCGGTGAAACATCACATCTTCGACATCGCTGCGGCCGGAAAAAAATCGTGAAAGAACGGGACAAACGACGACTAACGAGAATCATTAAACGTGACAGACGTGCAACCTTTTCTCAAATTGGTGCAGATTGGATTGCAGGATTCATGGTGTGAATTGCCTCCTGCATACATTCAGACATTAGTCGAGTTCATGCCATGTCGTCTTGCGGCACTTCTGCCAGCTGGGGGTGGGGGGGAGCCATCACTATATTAGGCAGGTGTACCAGTTTTTTGGCTCTTCAGTGTGTATATATATATATATTTGNCCATTATTGATCAGCTGCGGGAAGAAATAATGGAAAACGAGCCAATTGAATTCAATTTGTTCCTGGAGTGCGATTATGGCAAACCTGACCCCACGAACATGAAGGAGACCAGCGCGCCTTTAAGACCAAAAATGTTCCAGTATGTAATGAATATGATGTGAAGAAGCTGTGGTGGCCAGTTTGATAAAGATATGCCAGAAGGAGGAGTACATGACAAAGTGATCTGGATGGACACTCACCACGGTAAAGAGAATTTAGCTCTGAATAAATAAATTGGACCCACTACGCGCATCCAGCTACATTGATTTGCCAGCGCTAATAAAAAACCTTTACGCCGAGATAAACCACGAGTGCTTCAAGTGGCCATACTCGCCAGATACATCGAAGGAGCACACCCTGAGCGAGTAGACAAACGCTACACAGAATTGGAAAACAATATAAAATTCGATGGCATAGAGTTCCCCACACTTCTGCACCAGATAACCAAATTCGAGAAACCAAATCCTGGAGTGACCGTAGGTGTATTTATTCTCAATGATGAAATGAAGGTGACAACAATACGAGTCTGTGATGAAGAGAAACCCGTACATTCTTGTGGCAATAGGCACAATCAGCATCGTCATCGATGTATAAAGGAGAAAAATAAGTCATGAACAGGGACGGGGAAAACTCGCGGATCCAGTGTCCTGCATGCTAGAGTGCACAGTCAGATTTGGTGTACGCTGCAGGGTTGCCTGTGGTTGGCCCCGCCTTTTGTCGCAGGTTTATCATTGGCTCACTCTTCAGGGCGTGTCTAACAAGTCGCGGCCCAATTGCGAAAGGACGTACAACATGCGAGTGTTTGTAGTCCAGATTGTCACCATGTGAATCCGCAAATTGTTCAGTCATGTAATCATTAAACGTCGGATGTAAACAAACAGTTACCGCGGCTTTCAGCTCGTGATGTCATACCGTCATGCACGGACAATAAGCACCCTCCGAGTAGGAGTGACACAACTTTCGACATGTCGCTCAAGATACTATCTTTTATTTTTTTTACACAGCAACTGAGATACGGTACAGAAAGTACCAGCAGTGTACCTTGTACTGAAATGTTGGCAATGTTGCGACTGCCATGCAGTCCTTACAGTATGATATTTATGACGGGCATCTATGGGAAACTATTCAGTCGGCTTGTAGCGTTATTCAGATATGTGCAAAACAGAATTTGCTGCAAAGTCGGTATTTTCTGTGTCTAATATGATGTTATGGAATAAATCCCTAACATGTGGGTTTGTTATGGATTTATCCCACAGCATAATAAGCCGGAGTGATGGTAAATAGGGGCTTTGTAGGAAATTACATATACCCAGTAGGGTAGAAGTCTCGGGCAATATCACGGACATACGCCCAGTGGGGCGGAAGTGGCTGGAAACCGCGAGGGGTGCGGGGAAAGAATCATGGCCGGTCATGTCCTCCGCATCCAGAGAGACTTGCAGCCATGTAAGCTCCATGAGGCTGGTTGAACCAGTGTTAGTTCAGTAATATAAATGTAAACTGGATTCGACAATACCAATGACCCGAAGTGTAGTCCATAGCTCATAGCGTAGCGTCGCAACTCCAACGATGGCTTTGCAGCTGAGGGCTGGAGCACTATAAGCCTTGTTGTTGTTGCCATATCCCTAGCGTGCGATGCTATTTTATTAATGGTGTTCGGTTGGAGTGTGGGACACACACACAGTAGTTCAATCTGCGCACTTGGTAGGCGTGGCCGCGTGTTGCAGGCCTCATATACAGTACAGCCCCTCTGTAAACCACTCGCCGATATCTGTATAACTCTCGCGTCACGCAACACCATGTGAAGTTTGCATTCATTTCAGCCGCTGCACCGCCACGCAGCGTTTTACTGCTGTGTAGCTTCTCTACGGCTAACNTACTTGACCTGGATGCGACCTACCAATGATCCTGAAGTATATCATGTCTAGAGTACGCCGCAACCCCAGTGATGGCTGAAAAAGCTGGCGACTGGAGCAATTACAAGCCTTCGTTGTTGCATCTCGACGGCGGAGCAGACTTGGAGAGCAACTGTCGCCTTGAGAAGGGTCGATGCAGTGAGTGGCACGCTGCTCTAGCGCTGACCTGGACAGTCAGCAGGAGGGGAGGGGGGTGGGGGTGATAGCCCTGAGGATAGTGCACCCCGGCTGGACCACAGGCACGTCTGAGTGCGAGGCTCTCACAGCGTTGTGGAAGGATGCTAGAAGAGCACGAGAGCGTCGTACATGTGTTCGGGTGAGGCGAATTGCTGTGTTGGCCCGAGACTAGCCGCGGTGATAGGGCATGCCTCGATCCCCTTTCCCATTCGGGGGCCGCCTACATAAATAAAGGCTTCATCGGCTAGTGCTTTGGCGAAGTACAACAGCAGCGTACTTCTAGGTATCCACGCCATGTACTTTTGTAACACACTGCGAAGGATTCTGGATACTTCACGGGAGCAATACATCGCATCGATATCAATATGATTAGCGAGTATTGAAGCGAGGTGGAGAATTGGACACCGCACAGCCCTGCCACCAGGTTCTTTGATTTACAGAGAGAAAGTGAAAGTGAGAGTGAGAAGAGATACAGATATACTGTATAATACGAGAGTGCTGCTGTCGCAGAGGGTAAGAAGTAACAGCAGCCAACGGCGAGGCTCTGTCAACTCTCCGTAAAACACAACACGTGCCGCCTAAATTATTCACGCCGTAATGGCTTCCGACCCTCCACCGCCCTCATTCTGATCACAGTAGCAGCCGACGTCTGTTATGTGCGGCATAAAAATAAACATGTCACTGTGGAACGACAGTGTTTCAGATCGTGGCAACTTTCGTTGATTCAGCACTGGCGAACCATTTCTAAAGTGTGTCCGGTGCATCCAGCGAGTATTCTGCAATGACCAGTAAGTCATCTAGCTCAAATACTTACTGTTCAACAACTTTCACAACAATTATATCTTACGAAATGTATAAATCTTTAGTATGGCATCTGCGTACTTAATTTAGGACCGCCATAATTCACGCTGAACAACAATGTGTAATATTTATATTGTTTTACGTAACTGTGGGAAGAATACTGACCACGGTAGTAGAACGATTATCTGCGCCCGGGGACCATGCATTTTAAATAGGACAAAACTGGCACCTGGCAGAGGCGCCGGCGCCGGCCGCCATGTTGTGTCTTCACCCAACCGCCATCTAGGATCTGGGTGACCTTGACACATGACCATGACTGGCCCATGCCCGTCAACTTAAATTATAAAATATCAAACTATTTTTTAAATAAAAAAAAATATAAATTTTTTTTTTAAAGATGTACATGCAGGAGGTTTGGGGTTCGATGACAGGTGGGTCAACTAAGCTCCCGACATCACCGACCCTTGCCAGGTCGACCAGTGTCCATCTCGTCAGCCATGTTAGTTGTCAGATACCCAGAACTTTGACCTTGACTCCAGTAATTTAAACCCCAATGACCTTAAACCCAAAGAATTACAAAAAAATCTCAAAAAAAATTCCCAAAAATGTATATAAAAAATTCTGAAAACATGTAAAAAAATTATTAAAACCTTGACCTTTTACCATGGCTTCAGTAGTCTTTAACAATAAAACCCTAAACAATAAAAAAAATTGCGAAAAATCCCAAAAAATTAGTAAGAAATAATAAAAAAATTAATTTAAAATTATTAAAAAAAATTATTAAAAATTAGTAAAAAATTTATTACCGAAATTTATTTTAAAAACTTACATTTCCGGAGGTCCTCCTACCACCACCCCTCACCCATGCTCATTCTATCATATGCAATCATATTGGTTTTTAGTTTGTCATTTGTTTATACATTGCTGGAGGATGCAATATTGGTTTTTTCGTTTGTCATTTGTTTATACATTGCTGAAGAACGCCATCTTGGATAAAATATAGTAACGTTGGGCGCTACAATTAGAAAGCCGACTATAAGTTTGCCGACTTTCACTCGACTAGCTCAGAGGGGGAACACGAGACTCAGTAAAATGGACGCCGATTAGTTAAGAAATAAGTTCAAGTTCCAAGTAGTTGTTATATACTTTTATTTATTCTTGAAGTGACACATTTCACAGCCGAAGTTCATAATATGAAAAGTACGAAACGTGCACAGATAAATAGATATGGGGAGAACAGAGCCACAGTTGTTTACTAAGTATTATTTTCTGAAAAACTGGCCCGAATAAATAATAAATGCGGCGACCTCCCACACCGGCGGAGAAATAAAATAGTAAAGTCTAGTTGCCGATGTGGGGGTTATCGTCACGCCCGACGCGGCCTAGGCGAGCATTGTATGACTGCCCTGAAGGCCGACTAACTTCACCACCGACTGACCTCCAACTGCCCTGCCCTGACCTGCCCTCAAGGGCGACAGGCACACGCGTCTTTGTGCTGCCTATCACCCCCCCCNTGTCAGCATCCACCCACTCTCTCGGTTCAGCCTCTTTAAGAGAAGCAGAAGGGACCATATAATAAATTGAACACACATTACTATGTATATATAAATTTAATTTATTTACTTATTATATACATTCTATCTTTCTAATTATTGTGTACATTCGATATTTACATTCCTAAGATGTTTGCAGATCATGTATAGTAGCCAACAGTCTCATGCGATATATCCCCGTTCCTTCAGTTTACTAATGATTGAAGATATCTCAACAATGCTCGAGAGATACCCACGTTTTTGAAGGTCAATGAAATGTCTGAGTCTATCAACAAGTTCATTCGGGTCTTCGAGAAATAGGTAGCCAGTATTCTTGGCGTCTTCTGCCTTATTCATGTCGCTCATTGCAGCAAATGTATTGGAGGGGTGTGTCGGTACATAAAGAAAATCGCCATCATCGTCTTCAACATNATGTCGCTCATTGCAGCAAATGTATTGGAGGGGTGTGTCGGTACATAAAGAAAATCGCCATCATCGTCTTCAACATGATCACTGTCTTCACGGCCGTCTTCACTTCATGTTTCATCCTCAATATTATATTTACTTTTCTTTGTAGCAGGAGTTGGCTCATCAGTATCTAGAGAAGACGACCGTTTATTTTAAAGTTCGTCGACGTCACATGAACGTCTTCCAAGTGTACATTCCACAAAACCGACTCTGCTACACTCATTCCGTCTTTAGCATTTACTATTTCGTCATAATCGCCTGTCGAATCGGTACCCATCGATGCAGCAAGAGGTATCGCCCGCAACACTTGCTGACTCCCAGTAGACGAATCCTTGCAGATCTCGGTATGCTCCTTCAATGTATCGCTTTGCATAAAATGCATGCGGTCATTATCGTAATGCTTCCTCATGCAAGTTCCCTCGTCTGCAAATGTTTTATGTAGTGTAATACCAGGAGTTAACGAAGTCATCATATACTGTTTCTCACTGGGCAAAAAAACACTACATTTATCAGCCATGATGTGTTTATTTAAGTTATCACATCGAGTGTACTGCCTAGGACAGTTTTTGCTGCTAAAAATCACACGAGATGGGTTATTCAAAGTAACTATTCTCACGTCACCGCGNACTGCCTAGGACAGTTTTTGCTGCTAAAAATCACACGAGATGGGTTATTCAAAGTAACTATTCTCACGTCACCGCGCATTGCAACTTTTACTGAAGAACTTGGCGCAGTAACAACATTGTTTTCCGTGTAATTTGTGCGCAGTCGTTAAAGGTATTCATGTAGTCGTACGCGACATACATGATTTCACGTCCATTTCTCTCTAAAGCATGTTTTTTTGCTAGCTAAAATGGCTCAAACGGGTGTTTTCACGGATATTTTTAGGTAAGAACATTCCGGTGCAAAACATAAAAAAAAAAAATAGGGACGTGCATAAAACATTTATTTTAATTATTACGCCATAAAAGGTAGCGTCTCCGCTGAAAGTCTCATAGAGACGCGTTACCGACGGCATAACTGCACGCAGTTCAGTGCTTTGCGCGTAGAGGCGATGAGTGAGTTGACACGCATGTCTCGGTCGCCCATAGCGCACCCACGCTTTTAGGCCTCAGACGTATCAAATTCCTTCAATCAGGCGGCCACCTTAAGGTTTGAATTGTTTAAAACACCTAGGCGTCTGTGGCGTGGATCAGTGGCCAATATCTTCAGTGCTAGCAATGTTCAAAAGGCGTGGATTACTGCAGTTACCGCCTGATAGATCTGCAACCTACACGTCTTCGGTGTGTGGCCAATTGCCTATCAGGAGGAGCTAAGCAACGCTTTCCCACAGAACTATTGACGGCGCATGCGCGTATTTCCGAACGTAGGTTTACGAATAATGTGTCGCCATTTCATTTACATACTTTCCACAGTAAACTGAGCACTTTTGAAAGCCCTACTTAAGATCTACTTTCATGCCCATTGCGTATTGTTCCGCCGTATGGAAAATTAACGTTGGCATGGATCTAATTAATCACTGATTCCACGCGTCGGTCAGGTGAAAACATTTATACAAATTGATTAATTCTTACAAATACATGCATTGAAACCAGCCAGCATAAGAAACCATTTCAGTATTCACAAATAACACTTTTCGCATTTCTCAGAGATTTATTTCAACATAACCGTGAACAGCCTATAGAATCACTCAATACATACACTGAAGAGCCAAAAAAAAAAAAACTGGTATAGGCGTGCGTATGCAAATAACAGAGGTATGGAACCAACCAGAGTAAAGCGATTCGGTCGGCAGCTAGATCGGTTACTGCTGCTACAGTGGCAGGTTATCAAGATTTAAGTGAGTTTGAACGTGGTGTTACAGTCGGCGCACGAGAGACGGGACATAGCATCTCCGAGGTAGCGATAACATTTGGATATTCACGTACGACCATTTCACGAATGTGCCGTGAATATCGGGAATCCGGTAAAACATCTCATCTTCGACATCGCTGCGGCCGGAAAAAACCGTGAAAGAACGGGACAAAAGACGACTGACGAGAATCATANACATCTCATCTTCGACATCGCTGCGGCCGGAAAAAACCGTGAAAGAACGGGACAAAAGACGACTGACGAGAATCATAAAACGTGACAGACGTGCAACCCTTTCTCAAATTGGTGCAGATTGGATTTGTGGACTGCCCTGCAGGATTCATGGCGTTAATTGCCTCCTGCATACCTTAAGACATTAGTCGAGCCCATGCCACGTCGTCTTGCGGCACTTCTGCGTGCTCGGGGGGCCCTACACGATATTAGGCAGGTGTACCAGTTTTTTTGGCTCTTCAGTGTATTTACTTTGCTTTTTTGTATGTAGAAAGTACCTCTCCTTGAAGTCCCGATTCCCTTTCTTACCTTTAACACGTCTTTGCCGGTTTTATTTCCCTGTCAGCTGTTTTACAAACATTGCAAGTCAGCGTTGAAAGCCTCGTTATGTAATTTGAAATGAGACTTTAAACTTCGTAGGGCTGCAGGGGTAAGTCCGCGCAACTATGGTTAATATTCACGGTTCACTTCAAGCGGCTACTTCCGGGAGGAGTAAAGACGGCGGGAGGTTCAAGATCAAGGTGGGTTCCGAACTACTCACACACGGACACAGAGCTCATGGAGTGGGAGTTACTATCGCCAGTTCAGTCTCCAGGGACACTGACTAACCTCCAATAACTACGCTGAAACGAAGAATGTAACACAAATATGAAGGATCTTACTACCACAGCAGCAATGCGGCGATAAAAACGAACGTGCACTGAACGAGGAGAGGGAACACAGTTGAGTAACTGCACAATATTGTCTGCTGCGAAGTCGTTTGACGATAATGTGCAGAATGGAGCGCATCAGCGTGTTCAGTGCAAGTTTACGCCTGGTGGATGGACGGTGGCGCTAGCGCGGTGATGGCTGTGGGGGCCACGGTGGTGTAGTGGTTGGACTACACGCCTCCAACCCAGGTAAACCAGGTTCGATTCCCGGCGAGGCTGCTCCAAGATTTTTGCATGTGGGAATCGTGCCGGACAATGCCGCTGGTCAGCGGGTTTTCTCGGGGGTCTTCTGATTCCCTCGCCCTTTTCATTCTGGCGCTGCTCCATACTCACCTCACTTGCACCCTCATCGGTTCTCAAGACCTCGATGTTAAGAATGGCTGTTGTCATGTAAATGTATAGTCGATTCACGGTTTCTTCACGCAATTAAAAAAATCAAACCTTTGAAAAAACACCCCATGTATGACGGGTTTGGTAGTTTCCTAAATATACCCTGTATCACACGCGTTTTGTGCTTCTGTTTACTTAAGAGTAACTAATTTTTGGTTAAAATAAACTTTCACTTCTGTTTTATCCCTACACTGTAATAATTAATTTATAAGCGATATGAAAAAAAAAAAACAGAAAGAAAATAGGCGTGTTGGTAACGCCTAGTAAGAAACAGTTCACATGCAAAATATTTATTACATCGAGCACGCACAAATGCGGCGCGTTGTCCCTTTGTTGTAATCTTCTAAGCTTAGTTAAGCTTCATTTGCATGAGGAGTAATAATCTGGATGTAGAACTGAAGCAGGGCTTTGGAATAAACCATAACAACCACGAATGGATTGTTATTATGTATGTGTGTATGGGTACTGTTTTAATAATGAGAGTTTTGGATTTGTGAAACATGTATCAACAAACAGAACTAGGCACATCACTGGTATTAATTACGAATAAACATTTTTCCAAATTTTTTTTTATCGATCAATTGCTATTTTATCTGTGCATGATTGTTTTTATGCACTTACAGTAGTTCATAGTTAACTGAGGTTCTCAAATTTCTGCTAAGTCCTTCCACCATGTACAAAATTTAACATTCCCATAAACCTAATAAACAGCATGCGTAGCGGAAGGATACATAGTGAGAGGGAAAGTATATCCTAAGAATGGAAATAATTTCCCTACATGGCTGCCAACTGAACTGGGAGCACGTTCAGCTAGCGTGGCTACCAGAATATAGTCTTTTCGCGGTTTCTTCACACTTTTTGAATCAAACCTTTGAAATGGCGTGTTTGGTTGCTTTCTAAGTATGTTACGTTTCACAAGCGTTTTATACTTGTGTTAACATAATAGTAACTCATATTTGATCAATTGAACTTTTACTTGTACTTTATCTATACATTACAATATTTAATTTATAATTACTACGAATAAAGACTGAGAGAAAAAAAGGCGTGTTGGTAATGCGTAGTAATAATAGTTCTTAGGTAAAATATGATTACACTGAATGCGCACAAATTCGGTGCGTTCTTCGTTTGCATGAGGCGGAGGAATATCCTGAACGTAGAACTTCAGCAGGGCTTCAGGAAAGTTGGAAGTAACTATGAATGGACTATACACGCAGTTCAGGGCGGGGACGTTGTTGTACATAATGCGTGATTTGCAAACTGCTCAGCAGAACAGTTGGCTACTCTCTGACCGCTTGTGAAAGTTCCGTCCAGTTACTTGTCTCTGCCGGAGGTGCACCCTCCTCCCCACCCCCTTCCAACACCCTGTACAGCGTTAACACACTGGACTGGCAGTCGGGAGTCCGCGGGTTAGAATCCCGGTGCGGCCATCCTGAATTCTGTTACAATTCCTACCTCTGTGGCAGTGGCGTGAGGTGAACTGTTGCAAGGTAAGCTGGGGTTAGCTCCGTGCTGTACCCTGTCTGTAGGAGGCTTACCATGGCCCTGGAAGCGGAGGGAACGCTAAACGAGCGCCAATATGGATTTAGAAAGGCATGGGGACCGATTTCGCCCTTCATGATGTGATGTGCAAAATCAGGGAGTCCAACAGCAAATACATCATGGCCATCTTCTTGGATATTTCAGGTGCATTCGATAATGCCTGGTGGCCGGAGGTGATGTTCAGACTTAAAACAAAGAGATGCCCAGCAAACATCTACAGGGTCATTCTGGATTTCTTTCAGAATAGATGGAGTGTATATTCCACCAAAAACGTACAGGTCAGAAAAAAGCTCACGAAGGGGCGCCCCCAGGGGTCGGTCCTTGGACCGATCTTATGGAACATCCTTTTCGATGGGTTTCTTGAACTGGGACTCCCCCCGGAGTGTACTGTCTTCGGCTATGCGGATGATGGCCTAATCCTAGTACCAGGGAATTCTAGGAAATAATTGGAAACCAAGGCCAACCTGATAATGGAGAAGACGTGGGAATGGTCTAAAACCACGAAACTGAGCTTTTCCACAGAAAAAACCAAGGTAATGCTGGTTAAAGGAAAGCTTCAAAGAAGCCCGACGGTGCGCTTTGGGGGACATTCCATACAATATGTGCAGGAATTCAAGTATCTAGGTGTAATCTTGGATGACAAGATGAGCTTCCTGAAGCACATCGAGTATGTGTCGCGGAAGGCGGTGGTGGTATTCCAGAAACTGAGAAGACTTGGAAACACCAGTTGGGGCCTCAACTTCAGAACTCTGAGGATAATATACAAGGCTGTCTTTGAGGCCATAATTTCATACGGAGCAGTGATGTGGTACCACCGTGCCGAGCTTTCGTGGCATAAAAGAAAGTTATTAAGTGCTCAAAGGGCTGCACTGCTGACTGTGACAAGCGCATATAAGACTGTCCCAAATGAGTCTCTCCCGGTGGTTGCTGGGGTACTGCCTGCGGACCTGCTGGTCAGGTACAGAGACTTGGTGGCGGAGGGAGCGCGAGCTGGCAGGTTCATGAAAGAAGATAAGGAAGCCATACTGGACAACATCTTAGATGAATGGCAAGATAGGTGGGTTAAGTCCGAAAGAGGAAGACAAACGTTTGAGCTCCTGCCCAACATACGGACGAGGTTAAGTGCTAAATGGATTCAAACAAACCACTATAGCATGCAGTTGCTGACGGGCCACGGAAACTTCAAGGCCAAACTTCATGACCTACAGCTTGTCGCTTCCCCGCTATGCGAGGTCTGCGGTGTGGATGACACCGTTCAGCATGTCATCACAGACTGCCTGAAGACGGAAGACCTGATTGAAGAGTTCAAGAATCAAGTGCAAGAGCTGGGCATTCACTTGGAAATCGAAACTGTAATGGTAAACGAACAATTACACAAGAGCTGGAATGTTTTCGCCACAAAAATTGGAAGGCGATTGGAGGACTTCGACAGATGGAATATTTCTGATGACCCATGATAGGGTACTCAGGTAAAGACTTTAATGAGCAAAAGTCGGAGTACTTTAAATTGGCGAGGAGGACAGGTTTTAAATGAGAAAACCGGTAGAATACCATGTTACGGCAAGAAATGAAAAGTGAATGGCCCGAAGAGACCAAGAGGAGAAAGTGCCGTGCACTGTGTTACTCATCAGAGTACAGATGCAGTGCGGGAGGATGGAGGGTGTGTTGGCCTTCGGGTCTTAAAACCTGTACCCTGTCTGTACCCTGAATCTAATCTTGGACAAAAAGAGATCAATGGAAGTCCTGCTCCAAACTCTTCTCCCTGATGATTCATTGGAGGAAGAGGGTGAGGGCCACACAGTGAAGAGACAGTCGATGAACATAGTGCCGGAAGAGCAAGATGCCCCCACTTTTGAAATGGAAGAGCTTACCGCTACGGTCTACAGAATGAAGAATGGCAAGGCTCCAGGCATCGATGGGGTATCCACCGAAATTTTAAAGAGATGCTATGCCCGAATTAAAGAAATTCTGTTGGACATTGTGAACGACTGTTTCCAAACTGGAGTGTTCCCCTCACCTTGGAAAGTGGGGTGCCTGAGGATCCTGCACAAGGAAAATAAAAAGGATCTGGATGACCCTAAATCCTACAGGCCATTAACATTGCTTCCGGTACTAGGCAAAGTCTACGAGAAGCTTGTCAACCAACGCTTAACGATGGCTCTGGACGCGGAAGGCACACTCTGCGAAAGTCAGTATGGCTTTAGAAGAGGCATGGGAACTGACTTCGCCTTGCACGACGTCATGGAAAAGATCAAGGGATCGAAAAGGAAATACATAATGGCTGTCTTCCTTGACATCTCAGAAGCTTTTGACAATGCCTGGTGGACAGGAAGTGATGAACAGACTTAAGTCCAAGAGATGTCCAGCTAACATATACAGGGTCATCCTTGATTTCTTTAAGGATCGTTGGAGTGTTTATACCAGCGAGAACTCACAGGTCAAGAAGAAGTTGACGAAGGGTTGTCCCCAGGGGTCGGTCTTAGGACCGATCCTATGGAACATTCTCTTTGATGGAATTCTCGAGTTGGAGCGGCCCCCAGAGTGTTCAGTTTTTGGTTACGCGGATGATGGGTTGTTTCTGGTGCCAGGTGATTCCAGAAGAGAACTTGAAACCAAGGCAAACACTTTAATGGAAAAGACGTGGAAATGGGCCAGTGATGTTAAGCTCAGCTTTTCCATCGACAAGACAAAGATAATGCTTGTTAAGGGCAAACTGCAAAGAACACCAACTGTGCGCTTCGGGGGTTTTTACGATCAAATATGTGCAGGACTTCAGGTATCTCGGAGTCATTATGGATGACCGAATGAGCTTTCTAAAGCACGTGGAATATGTGTCACGAAGGTCGGTGGTGGTGTTCCAAAAATTGAGGAGAATTGGCAACACCAGTTGGGGCCTGAATTTCAAAACACTGCTAATAATCTACAAAGCTGTCTTTGAGGCCATCGTCTCGTACGGTGCAGTTATGTGGCACCACCGTGCCAAACTTTCGTGGCATAAAAGAAGGCTTATTAGTGCACAGAGAGTAGCTCTGCTGACCGTGACAAGTGCATACAAAACTGTCCCGAATGAGTCTCTTCCGGTGGTGGCCGGTGTGTTGCCTGTTTACCTGTTGGTTAGATACAGGGGCCTGGTGGCGGAGGCATCGCGGGCTGGTAGGCTGAGGAAAGAAGGGAGAGAAGCTATTCTGGAAGGCATATTAAATAAATGGCAAGATAGTTGGTCAAACTCTGGAAAAGGTAGGCAAACCTATGAACTGCTGCCAGACATAAGAACAAGACTCAGCTGTAAGTTGTTACGAGTGAACCACTACAGTATGCAGCTCTTAACTGGCCATGGTAACTTCAAGGCCAAACTCCACAGCTTGCGGCTCGTGGTGTCCCCGCTATGTGAGGTTTGTGGAACGGATGATACAGTGCAACACGTCTTGTCAGTCTGCTTGAAGACTGAATACCTGAGAGAGCAGTTCCGAGTGCAGACAGAAGAACTGGGCATTCACTTGGAAGTCAAGACAATCATGGAAAACAAACTACTCCATAGAATGTGGAATGAGTTCGCAACCAATATCGGTAGAAGGTTAGAAGATTTTGATAAATGGAACAGGCGAATTTCTGATGACCCATGATAGGGTACTCAGGTAAAGACTTTAAAGTGCAAAAGTCTGAGTATCTTAGATTGGCGAGGAGGACAGGTTTTAAACGAGAAAACCAGTAGAATACTGAGTTATCGGCAAGAAAGAAAAGTGAATGGCCCGAAGAGACCAAGAGGAAAGTGCCGTGCATTGCCTTACCCACCAGGGTACAGATGCAGTGCGGGATGATGGAGGGTGTGTTGGCCTTCGGGCCTTAAAACCTGTACCCTGTCGCTTAATTCTTTGAAAAAGGGCCAAGCGCATGATCATAGAATGGACTCCAGAGAATGTCCGGCATACCAGAGAGCCGTGTCCGCAGAACTCTCAAGAATAGATTATGGCATGTAACGTGATACGATGTGGGCAGTTGAATATGCAACGGTCAGCAGCGGTGGCTGCAGAGCTCAATATAATTGTGATGGAGATGGGACTTGAAATTGTTCTTTTCCAGGAACTGTATGTGCCCTTTGAACAGGTTGTGGGTCTGCGGGGTGATGTGTTTACTTGTGGTATTGTGTCCCGGGCTGGAGTGCTGGGAACCAACAAAGATATGGACATAGCTATCATGACAAGTGTGTCAGATACGCACCACACCTGTGTGCAAGTGACCAAAGGTACTACAGAGTGTTGGCTTGTCTCCTCGTACTTCCAGTTCAGGGATGATACGCAGACCCATTTGGATAGATGGGAGATTATAGGAAACACCCTGAGGGAGAAGCCCTTGATTGTCTGTGCGGATGTGAATGCTAAATCTGAGATATGGCACTCTCCCGTCACTGATGAGGCGGGGAGTTAGTAGGACAATTTCTACTGATGATGACATGGATGTGGCAAACAAAGAGGGTGAGCTCCCTACATTTGTCTCGCAGGCCCATGATACTGAATCTTACCTAGACATCACTGTGATGAACAGAAAGGCTAACAACTGGATAAAGCATTGGGCTGTCTCCAATGAGAGCACGAGTGATCACAGGCTAATCACATTCGAGATTCATGGTGGTGGTGTCCAAAAACCTGAGCAATTTGAAAGAGAGGTCAGGTATATACACAACATGGCGGACTGGCCGGCTTTCGACAGGGCCCTGCTGGGTAAACTGCGCACATACGATATCATGGGATCCCTGGATGACCGTGTCGAGCAATTGACCCGAATCATCCAGGAGACATGTGAAGAGAACTTGCGAAAGACTTCCAGAGGACTTCCAAACCTCTCGTGGTGGGACCAAGAGTTGGAGCAGAAGCGGAAGGATCTTAGAAGAGACAGGAGATATCTTCACAAGTTGCGAGGAGAAGAGAGGAAATTATTTGCAAGATTCTACAAGGATAAAAAGCAGGCTTACTTCAGCGGGGCCAGGAAGAAAAAGGCCAAATCCTGGGAGGATTTTGTAACAAAAATGGGCAATGAAGACCCATTCGGGCTTGTGTACAAGCTAGCAGCAAATAAACTCAGGAGAACGGCACCACCACCTTGCATGAAAATAGATGGAAATCTTATCTTGGATAAGGAAGGATCAATGGGAGTCCTGCTTCACACACTTCTGCCTGATGACTCTTTGCAGGAAGAGGGGGAGGCCCACACAGCTAAGAGACAGTCAAAGAATATAGTGCCGGAAGAACAGGACGCACCTGAATTTGAAATGGATGAGCTCACTGCCATAGTATACAAAATGAAGAACGGCAAAGCTCCTGGTATTGATGGGGTGACCTCTGAAATACTTAAAAGGTGTTATGCACGAATTAAGGAAATTTTACTGGATATTGTAAATGACTGTCTTCAAACTGGAGTGTTCCCCTCCCCCTGGAAACTTGGATGCCTGAGGATTCTGCTCAAGGAGAACAAAAAGGATCTGGATGACCCTAAATCTTATAGGCCACTGACATTACTTCCGGCACTGGGCAAAATATATGATAAATTGATTAACAAGAGGGTAACGGGTAACCATGGCTTTGGAAGCGGAGGGAACGCTCAACGAACGCCAGTATGGCTTCAGAAGAGGAATGGGGACCGATTNGGCTTTGGAAGCGGAGGGAACGCTCAACGAACGCCAGTATGGCTTCAGAAGAGGAATGGGGACCGATTTTGCTCTGTATGATGTCATGAACAAAATAAGAGGGTCCACCAGTAAATACATTATGGCCATCTTCCTCGACATTTCTGGCGCATTCGATAATGCCTGGTGGCCGGAGGTGATGTACAGGCTAAAAACGAAGAGATGCCCTGCGAACATCTATAGGGTCATTCTGGATTTCTTCAAGAACAGATGGAGTATATACTCCAGCAAAAACCTGCAAGTTAAGAAAAGGCTTACGAAGGGGTGCCCCCAGGGGTCGGTCCTTGGACCGATCTTATGGAACATCCTTTTCGATGGATTTCTTGAGATGGGACTCCCCCCGGAGTGCACAGTCTTCGGATATGCAGATGACGGCCTGATCCTGGTGTCTGGAAATTCTAGAAAGGAATTAGAACTCAAGGCCAACACGATAATGGAAAAGACATGGGAATGGTCAAGAACCACTAAGCTCAGTTTCTCCACGGAGAAAACGAAGATAATGCTTGTAAAGGGAAAGTTGCAGAGAAGCCCGACTGTGCGCTTTGGGGGACACTCGATAAAATATGTGCAGGAGTTCAGGTATCTGGGTGTGATAATGGATGACAGGATGAGCTTTTTAAAGCACATCGAATATGTGTCGCGGAAGTCGGTGGTGGTATTCCAGAAACTTAGAAGACTTGGCAACACTAGTTGGGGCCTCAACTTCAAAACTTTGAGGACAATCTATAAGGCGGTCTTCGAGGCCATAATATCCTATGGAGCAGTGATGTGGTACCACCGTGCCGATCTTTCGTGGCACAGAAGGAAATTGATAAGTGCACAGAGGGCTGCACTGCTGACCGTGACAAGTGCGTATAAGACTGTCCCCAATGAGTCTCTCCCGGTGGTCGCCGGAGTGCTGCCTGCGGACCTGTTGGTCAGGTACAGAGGCTTAGTGGCGGAGGGAACGCGAGCTGGCAGGCTGATGAAAGAAGACAAGGAATCTATACTCGATGGCATCATCGATGAATGGCAAGACAGATGGTGTAAGTCGGAGAGAGGCAGACAGACTTTCGAGCTTTTGCCTAATGTACGATCAAGAATGAGCTCTAAATGGATTTGGACTAACCATTATAGTATGCAACTGCTAACCGGCCACGGAAACTTTAAGGCCAAGCTTCACAGCCTGAGGCTTGTCGTTTCCCCGCTTTGCGAGGTCTGCGGTGTGGATGACACCGTACAGCATGTCATAACGAACTGTCTGAAAACAGAAGACCTTAGAGAAGGATTTAAGAATCAAGTGGAAGAATTGGGCATTCACTTGGAAGTTGGAACAGTAATGGAAGACGAACAACTGCATAAGATTTGGAATGAATTCGCCACTAAAATTGGAAGGCGCTTGGAAGATTTTGATAGATGGAATCGGCGAATTTCTGATGACCCATGATGGGGTACTCGGGTAAAGACTTCAATGAGCAAAAGTCGGAGTACTCTAAATTGGTGATAAGGACAGGTTTTTAATGAGAAAACCGGTAGAAAACCGAGTTACGGCAAGAAAAGAAAAGTGAATGGCCCGAAGAGACCAAGAGGAGAAAGTGCCGTGCACTGCTTTACTCATCAGAGTACAGTTGCAGTGCGGGAGGATGGAGGGTTTGCGATCTACAATAGATAGGGACACCCGAATTTCGCGAAAAGATCTAACGACCAGTTATATTTCATAACACTTTAGCTCAGATACACTTTAGCGATTGGATGATCTAGTTGTTAAGCGTTTTAGGCGTCTGCCCGCGAATCACAGACGTACAGCAGCGGAAATACCTAATTCTGATTGGCCAGTCAAGTAATAAAATGTTTTCTCACAAAGACACGTCGCCGATCTTTCGCGAAAAGATTTCGAGACAAGATATAGTCCAAAGCACTGTAGGGTCATCCAGCTTCTTTGATTGGTTTAACAATGTTCTGGCTCGTGTTAACCGTTCGCGCACGAATCACAAATGTTCAGTGTCGGAGTTACTTAGTCCTGAGTGGCCTGGTCAAAGACGGACAAGGCACCAGCAGCCAATGGAAGTATAACAACAGCTCAGGTATGTTTATAGTATTGAAGTCTACTGTTTGCTCCGATTTCTACGCGAAAAGTCACAGGCCCTACCGATAAGCAAAATAATACTGCTGGTATGCCCGTAGGATATTGAAATCTAGCATGTGCGGAAATCTTCGCGAAATTCTGAGCTAGGACCACTTGTTTCTCGCGTGAAGATTTACGCGGAGGCTAGACTTCTACACCCTGTGTGCATACTTGCATCCTTCCTTTGTCTATTGGCCGTCTGTCTTTTTGTGAACACTGACTGCCACGTGAGCGAGCCAATCAGAGTTAAGTATTTTCAAATACTGGCCGTACGTGATTCGCGATTAAACAGATAAGACGTCTAACAATTCTAATGATCCAATCACGAAAGTGGTTCTGAACTAAGGTGTCTTGTGACACAACTTGTACTGAATTAATTTCGCCATAAACAGATGCCACACCGATGGTGCAGAGTAGAGCAGCATATAAGAGTGATAGGTTGTGTTTACCATATCGAGACCACGATGTAGTTTCTCTTCTCTGTTCGTGGCTGCGGTAGAGGTGTTGTGGTAAAACTACTCATCTCTCATCGCGTTGAACCGTTTTTAATTTCTGGAGGTGTCACTCTCGATTTCCACACGTGGGAAAAATGGGGGGGGGAGGGGAGTTTGTTGGCTGGTGGTTTTCTTGGAGTACTTCCGTCTCCGATTCAGTTCAATACGTCGCTGCTTCATTTCCGGAGGGGTCACTCCTGATTTTCGCACGTGGGAAACATGGGAGGAAGGGGAGGTTGTTGGCTGCTGGTTTTCTCGGAGTACTCCCGTCTACGCTTCAGTTCAATTCGTCGCTGCTTCACCTCGATTTATCGCCCATCGGCGATTAAGACCTCAGCTCCTGTGCTTTGTTTTACCCTTCCGTACATTTCGAGCGTCTGATTTGCTACTGTGTGCTGCTAAAGGCATCACTATTGGCTGCACTACCGGTTGACGAGTAGTTCACCGGGCGCTGATTGGCGAACGGCGTTCCGACATGATGCCGGCAAGTGACGTGGCTACGGCATTCGCGGCATAAGCGGCTGTATCATCTCTACAGCAATGGTAACGACACGGAATCCAGGGGTCACTTGCTCCCGGATTTTCGCAAGTGGGGCGGGGTTTTCTCGGGGATTTCCCGTTTCCCCTCCCTTGCATTCTGGTGCTGCTTCACACTTACCTCGCTTCATCCTTATCGGCTCTCAAGACCTCGATGTTAAGGGGGATCATTCCCCGCTATCTTGGATTTATCCATATTTCACCATAACTTTCATTTAAGGTGGTTTAACGAAATTTTTCGCATGACACAGCATAAATAACAGCTTCCCAAGCTTTGTCAAGTGGCTAGGTTTTCCCCGCCTTTATTAAGTTACAACTACTAACAGCTGGGAATAAGTAAGTGATTTTTTCCTGCGAGCGACTTTATCAGGCAAACGGAACACAGAAGTCAAGCAATACCAACGTCAGAGAAAACGTACAAAAGGAATGTTCTTTGTCATGCCGTTCTGTAAAATTCAACACAAACTCTATAATACAGGTTTTTGCGAAAAGTCTGAAGATCCAATATGGCGGCGACTGATCCTGTTCGAGAGCCTTCCAAATCTCTCTACTCCACTGCACTTCAGGGGGATCACGGCGAAGACGGGTGAGGTCTGGGCTGTCAGGCAAGTGGTTCTCGTCAGGACTCGTCAGCGTAGGGCCGTGTGGGATGGATGTCCGTCGGGGGGGGGGGAAGGGTATCACGGG
>NQII01002409.1:252376-263850 GCA_002778355.1 Clitarchus hookeri | reverse complement strand
GGAAGCGAGGCGCGCGCGGCATTCCTCGACGTAAACACCGGGCAGGGCCTGTGCTGCCTCTCCCGTCCGCTCTCTCGCCGGAGCCCCCGTTTGTAAACGGGGTTCGCTCCTCTCTTCGCCGCGCCAATAACGAAAATAAATCGGTTTTGATGCGGGCCCGCCGGAGTGGAAGGTGAAGGAGAATTATTTCCCTCTTGGGCTTCTAGCGTGCTTCCGTGCTTCTCTCGGCAGCGGCCGTCACTCATGTCGCGAAGACCGGTTCTGGTCGTTCAGCCTGCAATATAACACTTTAAAATATATATATAGTCTATTCGTGGTAGCTTCACACCTTTTGAATCTAACCTTTCAAAAATCGCCCCACGTAGGTATGACGTATTTTGATATTTCTTAAAAATGTAATCACAAGCGTTTTTTATACATTTGTTAACATAAAATTATATTAATTTCGGTTAAATTGAGTAACTTTTATTTATATTATATCTATAATTTATAATATTTCATTTTTTGCTAATATGAATTACAATGAGCGAAAATAGGCATATTGGTAACGCGTAATAAGGAATAATTCTCGTGCAAAATATTATTAAACTGAGTACGCACGAATGCGTTGCGTTGTCACTTACGTGTGATTTGCTAGACTTGGTTAGACTTTGTTTGCAGGAGGCCAACGAATAGCTTGAAAGAACATCTTTAGCAGGGCTTCAGAAAAGTTAGGAAGTAACCATGACTGGACTATAGTTACGCGTATTTAACCCTTTCAGTTACAGTGTTCCATATCTGGTAAATTGAATATGAAGTAGATTTCATGATTACACTGTACACAGCAGAAAACTGCGTCCTTCGTGTGGAAGGCATTATTCGTCGTTGAAGCTGTACTCCTTCGTCCCATACACATCTGCAGCCAATATCATCAAGAGCAAAAATACATACTAATTGGTCCCGACATATGACACAGCGTTATATTGGTACAAATACTGTTTGAAACAAAGTAATTGTTTATTGCAACGACTGAAATTACATAAGCAGATATAAAATGTTCCTTTGGGGACAGGATTCTAGGTGTCGGAGGCTGGAGGAATCGCCAAATACAGGCGGAGGTAGCGGCCGGCGACCTGGAATGGCCATGTTGTAGACAAAATAACCCGTTTAACCCCCAAAATAAACTACAGAAATTAATTATTTTACCCAAAATAATTTTTTTGTCCAAAATTTTAAAATATATATATATATTGATTGAGTCCTTAAATGAGCAAAGTGGTTCGAGGCTCCGCGTTGCGGGAGACTATAAGTCTTCAGAGGAACAAGGGTATCGAGGCTCCTAGCCGAATAAATCGCTTAATACTCGGAGCAGTAAACGCAGATTCGAGGCTCCGAACCAGGTCCAGCGAATCGAGCGGATCAGCGAAAATGGCCCCCTCCCCGACCACCATCCTGCACCTTTCACGTCCTCACACCCTACCAACACACCACCCCTCCACAAACACCCCCCACCCCTTAATAATACCACCTCCCACACCCCGTACCCACTCATAATCATAAAAAATCTAGAAAAATCGCAAACAGATATTAAAATTATAAAAATTGAGAAACATATAATGTTAACCACCCTCCACTCCGCTCTCTCAACTCCGTTATCTAACAATCCACAACCCTCCAAATTGTAAAAAAAAAATTTTAAATAATTAAAATCTAGGAAAATATGACATTTATGACGTGGACCTCGCGTTAGATGTTGATCACCTTGACTTTTACCCCAATGACCTTAAACTCAAAAAATCAAGAAGAATTTTCAAAAAACCAAAAAATCCATAAGAATTTATAAACATATTAAACTAATGACTCCGACCCCTATGTTGGATGTGAGTGACATTGACATGACTCCAATAACCTGAACCACGAAAACCGAGAAAGAAAAAATGTAAAAAATTGAATAAATATCGAGGGAATGAATTACATATCTAATGCGAAAAACCAAGTTGGATTTATGTAACTCTGAAAGTTCGATTCTCATAAATATGTGAGAGCACGGCCACTCCTTGGTATGACGATCAGCAGGCGACTGAACTCCCACTTCTATATTTCAGTGGCTATATAGCCGATCAATCTTCTGAACCCCAAAGCGGATTATTGACTTTGCGTAACACACATACCAAGAGATAATGGCAAATAGCCAGAATTTTTTGATCCAACATATCTTCTATAACACTCTAACTTGTTTATTAGTTCAAGATTGGATGAACAAGGTTTTTACTAGGCTAAGTTGTTTGCATACCATTCACGAACGTTCTGCCTTATAGTATCAGAGTCCTCAATAACACAGTGAAATTGAGTAGTATCTTCATACATGCATGACAGCCAATAAGGAAAGAAAACTAACGGATGTGTACAGTATATTGAATCCTAGCATACAGTCAACTTTTCCCGTGATAAACCATCATCTCTACACATACCCTATCCCCTCCCCCTCCACCAACACCCCCATCAAACCTCTCGTTGCTCCACCTCCCTCGTAATTTACTCACAATAGCTCGACTACCATTAACATTCACGAATGCCCCAATTCACCACCCGACTCTTAGCACCCTCCCCCAATTAACTCACTATAGTTCGACACCCTTACAATTTACTCACCATAGCTCGTCCCTCCAGCCATCCACCCGCGCCATCAACCAACAACACAACCCCTCTCCTCCTTCATTCTCTGAACCCCTACCCCTCCCCACTACCCGTCGGCACACAACCCCTTCTCTCACTCCAGCTGGTTTCCACAACTCCATTTACTCAATATGGTTAGACCGATTAGTGAGTTCCACTCCACTCTCGCCAATCAGTTGTGATACCTCATATGATTACTCGCTAATGTTCGACTCCCCTCCCCAGCTACTACCATACCACGCACCCACTCCCCTTCCACAACACAACTATATTTCATTGATATTTCGTGGGCTCCCAACACCCCGTCACCGCCCCCCATGATTGACTCAGACTATCCGACTGACCATTACTAACTGGCCATAACAAAGGACCATACTGACCAACCATACTAGCCAACGACTGACTGCACACAAGACTGAATGCAACCAAGACTAAAACCACCCAATACTGAAACCACTCGACTGACACCACACAAGAATGGCGCCACCCAAGGTGTGACTCCCCTCCCCCCCAAGACTGATTCCACTCAAGACTAACTCCTCCCAAAGTTGGTTCCTGCCGAAACTGACTCCGAACAAGACTGGCTCCACCAACCCGGCCATTCCGGCCGGCCAGTCTAACGACCATCAAGATCAGACAATCATAACAACTGCTGAAGCCGAATAGCCAACCAGTCAAACAGACTGACCATTACTATCAGACCATAACTAAGGCCCATACCAAAGGACGATACCAGTTGACCAGGCGAACCATCCAGACCATCCAACCATATCGACCATCCATATTATCAAACGACTGACTGCACCCACGACTGGTTCCTGCCGAGACCAATTCCCGTCAAACTGACTAGAAATACGGACAAGACCATCCATCTGTACCAACAAACGATGGCGACCAATCTCGAAGAAGTTTCCTAATACGAATATCGCTGCTAACATCTTCGCACAAAAACTTCGCAAAATCCTCGCAAATTTTAGCAGAATCTTCGCAAATCTTTGTCAAACTTTGCAAAAAAAAAAGTCTTAAATCATCGAAAAAACTTTGCAAAACATCTTACCCACAGCAGACCAGCGCCATACCAGCCATCAAGACCAAACGAACGACAAGACTGCCCAACCATACAGACTGACCATTACTAGCTGGCCATAGCAGAAAACCATGCCAGCTATTAAGGACAACCAACTAGACCAGCCAATCACACATAGCATACTGGTACTGTTCAACGACTGACTCCACCCAAGACTGACTCCTCCCAAGAATAACTCCTCCCAAGAATTACTCCACTCAAGACCTTCTCCATTCAAGACTGGCTTCTACTGAAACCATCTCCTGCCAAACTGACTCAAAATTTCGCAAAATCGTAGAAAAATCTTTGTAAATCTTCGGAATTCTTCAAAAAATCATCGCAGAATCTTCGCAAATCATAGGATAAACTTTACAAATGATCTCACTCACAACTGGCCATAAAAACCAACCAACCAAGCATACAGACTCACCATATTGGCCAACGACTGACTCAACCCCAGACTGACTCCACACAAGACTGACTCCACCCAAGATTGACTCCACCCGAGACTGACTTTACCTGATAATGACTCCGCTAAAGACAGGCTCCTGCCGATACCAACTCCTGTCAAACTTTCTAGAACAATGAACGAGACCAACCGGCCATACCATTTATCCACACCAACAGACGATAATTAAATAAAAGAGTTAATATTTATCTCCTAATTTATTAATAGCGTGGAAAGCGGAGTAGAGAGATCTGGGCGGCTCTTAACATCGAGGTATCGAGTGCCTGCGAGAGAGAGAAGTGACGTGAGTATAGAGCAGCGCCAGAATGAGAGGACGATGGAAACGGGAGATCCCCAAGAAAATCCGCCGACCAGCGGCATCGTCCGGCACCATTCCCACATGTGAAAATCCGGGAGCGACCCTGCGAGAATTGAACCCGGTTCGCCTAGGTGGGAGTCGACAAGTTCACCTCTGTATTCCGAAGTACTCTGTACCAATGGCTAGCTTATAGCAACACAATACGCGTGTCTGTCGTCGCAATATACACACGGGAATTTTGAAATAACAATTTCAGTATAAGAGTTAGGATTTTTTTTATTCGCAAGTAAATGGCATCCTTTTTTGCTCTTGATTTTAGTTATTGTCTTCGACAAAATTTATGCAGTAGTGCTGCTATTATGAGTTTCTTCTACAGTAGCTTATAAGTAGGGGCAGTGATATTTCGCGAAACGATTTCGAGACAAGATACAGTCCAAAGCACTGTAGGGTCATCCAGCTTCTTTGATTGGCTAACAAATGTTCTGGCCCGTGTTAACAGTTTGCGCACGAATCACGAAGGTTCAGTGTCGGAGTTACTTAGTCCTGAGTGGCTTGGTCGAAGACGGATACGGCACCAGCAGCCAATGGAGGTATAACAACAGCTGAGGTGTGTATATATAGTATTGAAGTTTACTGTGTGCTCCTATTTTTTACGCGAAAAGTCACTGGCCCTACTTATAAGGCATTTTGGAAATGGTCACTTCTAGATTTAGGCATGATTTNTTTTTTACGCGAAAAGTCACTGGCCCTACTTATAAGGCATTTTGGAAATGGTCACTTCTAGATTTAGGCATGATTTATGGTGTGTCACGAGTGCGAAACAAGTGATTACTGACCAAACGTGAATCCAAGCATTCCCGAATAAAAATTACGACNCTGGTGTGTCACGAGTGCGAAACAAGTGATTACTGACCAAACGTGAATCCAAGCATTCCCGAATAAAAATTACGACGTGATGAAATGGCCAGTTCGAAGAGCAGCTGTGAACAAACGTGGCTATGGTTAGTGTGCACATACTTCCGATGTTGGTACATTACGCCGATTACCTAACCATGATAATTATAAAGGCTGTTCACGATAAAGTGAAAATTTTTTTATCTACCTCACAAAAAAGTCACTGCTCCTACCTGCATATATTTTAACGGGCGCGATGATTGACATGCGCCCAGTAAAGTTGGTAACGATGAAAGGAAAGTATTTCCACGTCTTAACGTCGAATTAAAAGTGTTGGGTAAACATTCGTAATAACTTAAATTATTTCTTTTGCTTTCTGTTTTGTTAATGCATGCAAGTGTGAAAATTAGAAGTTTTGTAAAAAATATTTGCTTTTCTAATAACTTCAGAGTTTCACTTGCCCGACGGATGGTGAAAGTGATAAGGCCCATGGCAGTGTCCATTTTACATATCGCGGGAGAATACGCAAAGTGCATACTAGTAGTCTTAAGCAGGATTTTCAAAAGTGCTCAGTTTACCACGAACAGAGTATAGCAATGATGACGATGATGACGACAGAAACAAGGCACGTTCCATTCGCGTTTTTTAAACGCTTACTCTACACGCGCATGCGCAATAATTGACGGCAACGTCTGTCTACAGCATCTCGTGCCAATTCGAACACAGCTTCACATACTGGTGCCAACAGTGCCAAGGAGGACAGGCCGAGACGTCATACATCTGAACAACTCGTATTAAAACCGGCGGGCTGAGCTTAATTGGGTCGTGTAGACGGGGAAGCTTTTATTACCTCAGACTTAAAATTACTACGGGGGCCACGGTAACTGAGCGGTTAGACTGCTCGCCTCCCACCAAGGCGCACCGGGTTCAATCCCCGGCCGGGTCACTCCCGGATTTTCACAGGTGGGAATCGTGCCGGACGATGCCACTGGTCGGCGGGTTTTCTCGGGGATCTCCCGTTCCCCCGCTCTTGCATTCCGGTGCTGCTCCATTCTCATTTAATTTCACCCTTATCGGCTCTCAAGACCTCGTTGTTACGAGTAGCCCAAATCTCTCAACTATCACCTTAAAACTGCTACGTTACCTAACCATCAAAGATGAATTGCCGGGGGTTGGGGAGGGGTGAAACATTTTGTTTATTCATGCATTGGACAGTTATCTGTCGTGTTTCCTTAACTCTGGTTCCTCAAAGTATTTTCTTTACGTGACAAATACGTCTTCAAGTTCATATAGTTTGCGATGCCAAACCTCTTATACACTGCTAGGCATTACAACAGTAACACAAAGAAGGGCGTGACCTTCCACAACCAGATTTATTGGACATTATACAAACAACTAGGGACACCCGATTTTCGCAAAAATATTTCGTGGCCAGTTGTATTACGTAACTATTCAGCTCAGATCTACTTTCTCGTCATTGGATGATTTACTTGATCCGCGTCTTATGCNCAGTTGTATTACGTAACTATTCAGCTCAGATCTACTTTCTCGTCATTGGATGATTTACTTGATCCGCGTCTTATGCACCTGCCCGCGAATCACAGACGTGCAGTATCGGAGTAACCAAGTTCTGATTGGCCATTCCGGTAAGAAAATGTATTCTGACAACGACACGCCGCCAATAAGCAAAATAAAACTGTGGTTATGCCCATGGGTAGAGCCAGTGACTTTTAGCGTAAAAATATGAGCACACAGTAGACTTCAATACTATATACACACCTCAGCTGTTGTTATACCTCCGTTGGCTGNCAGTTGTATTACGTAACTATTCAGCTCAGATCTACTTTCTCGTCATTGGATGATTTACTTGATCCGCGTCTTATGCGCCTGCCCGCGAATCACAGACGTGCAGTATCGGAGTAACCAAATTCTGATTGGCCATTCCGGTAAGAAAATGTATTCTGACAACGACACGCCGCCAATAAGCAAAAGAAAACTGTGGTTATGCCCATGGGTAGGGCCAGTGACTTTTCGCGTAAAAATATGAGCACACAGTAGACTTCAATACTATATACACACCTCAGCTGTTGTTATACCTCCGTTGGCTGCTGGTGCCGCATCCGTCTTCGACCAAGCCACTCAGGACTAAGTAACTCTGACACTGAGCCTTCGTGATTAGTGCACAAACAATTAACACTGGCCAGAACATTTTTTTAGCTAATCAAAGAAGTTGGACGATCCTACAGTGCCGTGGTCTGTATCTTGTCTCGAGATCTTTTCGCGAAGTATCACTGCCCCTACCTATCACACACAGGTGACACGATTACTCTTGCATCTCGGCGTGGCAATTATCACTGCTACACGACGTGGCGTTGAGAGGAGGAGACTTCGGATGTCCGACTGAGGTATCTTCGCCAATGCTGCTTCGATGCGTGCCCTAGGTTCATCCGTTGTGGCTGCGGGTGTCACGTGGCAGGCCTGTCGTTCGTCGTTCGACCACGAACCACACATTTTCGACTGGCGAGAGAACCGGTGAACGCGCAGGCCAAGGAAGTGTTGTGACATGGTCATCATCCACCATGCGGTCGGCATCGTCCTGTTGATACAGGGCCCAAAGCTGGCCCTAAAGATAGGAGACAACAACGTGCTCCAACACCTCAGTAATGTAACGGTTGCTGGTCAGCGCAGCGGCGGTACGGACTAGATGCGAACGGGAGTAGAATCCGAGTTTAAATTGCTGGGCCGCTATGTCGATGCATAATGCATGACTTGCAGTTTATGTGATTTGTGGAGGGTTCTGTACTTCTTTGACATTAACAGAAATTGGCAATATGATCGAGCATGCAGTGCGTTGTTCACTGGTTGCCACAATATTGCTGAACACAAGTACAGCACATGCCAAAAAAATCACGTAATTGCAACAATCGAACTCAGAAATTAATGTGCAACCGAACGGGTTAATTTAAAATAAACATCTTTATTTTACGGCAGTTATTGACGATGTGCTTTTCGAACTTTGTTTGCATTTATAAAATATAAATGTATTGATATACAAATGTTTTGTGGATTAAGCATATTAAAAAAACGTTCATCTCCGAGCGTTGCAATTTCATATTTTGTATATGGAAATGCAGGCGCGTTGTTACGAATGTCGAACGCGTGACTTCCGGCAGCATGCGGAGAGAAAGCTTCCGGTTGGAAAATTATCTAATGTAGAACGCATCAGTTCGGATACGGCCTGGTAGTGCTGCCATTCCGGATAAATTGACGGAGTCGAGCAAAAACAAACTTCGTTGCAGGGGCGTGGTCACCGCGGCCTCCAGCCCGTGACGTCATGCCGTCTCCTACGTAACCTGCACTCCTCCCCGCCCGCGTCGCTGATGGGTTTACGTGGGCGGCGTTACGGCGCGTAGGCCTTATTAGCCTCCGTTGCCCTGCCTGCTCTCAAACCCCGCTGCTGGTGTGCTTGATGGCGCGATTTCCGAGGCATTTCCGGAAACAACAAGCTCTCAGGGGAACTGCTTATTGACCTTTATTATCAAGCACACACACGCGCAACATTTACCAAATAAGTTTGTAAAGCCTGTTCACAGTAAACTGAGCACTTTTGAAATCCCTGCGAAATATCTAATTGATACATCCATCGTANGTTTGTAAAGCCTGTTCACAGTAAACTGAGCACTTTTGAAATCCCTGCGAAATATCTAATTGATACATCCATCGTAACCTTTCCTACATTTGTTCAGAAAAGTATCAAATACGCAGCAAAATTCTCAACTATGTATTGGGACTCTCAACGGCCTGATATATCGTAGATTTTCAATGATATGTATAGCTCAATAAAAACGTCCGTTACAGTTTATGCTATACGCACGTAGCGTGAAATGGTGCGGCTTTAGCCTATCTTATGGTGTTAGTACGCTTATTCCACAAATTTTTTTTTAAGATCCCATTAATGCCATGAGAATTTTTTGCGTGATTCGTGGGCAGACAGATAAGACACGTAAAAAATCGCATGATCCAATCACAAAAGTGGTTGTGAACTAAAGTGTTTTGGAACACAACTTGTCGTAAAATATTTTCACGAAAAAACAGGCGCCCTTAGCAATGCCTTAAAATGAATCGCTGTTTTTACGGCTGCTCTGCATATCAGCATGTCACCACCTCCTGAATGCGTCATTTTTAATTTTTTAGGTAGTGGTACCAATGTCTCTTCACTGATTACCATTGGTACCATTGGTAGAGACCCGAGAATTTTGCTAGTTCACGCGGTGCTATAGGATAGACATCAAACAGTTGTCCATCCTTGTTGCTCGTGTAATTGGGTCAATCGTTTCCCAACACGTCCTGCAGAACTGTGGACCGGTAATACACGTGCTTAGAAAAATACCGAGCGAATCACGTGCAACCTAGTACACAGGATGAAGTTCTCGTCAAGAAGGCGCCAGCTAGTGGACAAATGACAGCGCCTGGGGTGTATGCAAGGCAGTGAGTAAAACCTTGCCGTCAAATGAACCCGCGGGTCTCTAAACACTAGTATTATTGCACTAGTAAATAAGTGTAAATACAGGTAACTTTTACACCATACCATTATTTATTTCCAGAGAAATGTAAGATATTGGCGCAAATGCTGTAATATCTAACAATAAACATATTTCTTCCGTTTTCTCAGAAATGTATTGTGCGGGAGAATTGTAATGTTATGGTAAATGACCTTAGTATAATAGGACGAAAAGTCAGTTGGAAAATATATGTCACTACTCAAATTACAATTTTCTTACTGCTCCTGTTGATCTGCCTGGGCAAGTACGCAGCTAATGCATGCAGTTGTATGTAAGCAAGGCGATTTAGCGTGCAGTTCGTTCCCTCAGTGAGACATTGGCCCCTAAGTAAGGAAAGTTAATTCTCAACCCTAGTTAACATATTTAACTACATGTCTGAAGATCACCAAAACTTAAAAATTAATCGTAATTACACAGAACCATCCCAAAAAGCTGAGGATGTTACAAAATTTGAAAATTACATTGCAGCGACGGAAAAATATTATTGTGATTAATAATAAAGTTGACTAAATACTCAAAATTACACGTATTAATATTAAAAACTTATATGAAATTGGATATTTATTACCTAGAGGATAATTCATTATTTTGCAAGTTTCTTTCGAAAATAGACTGACAAAAATTCCACAAGGCGGAAGGATACAAAATTACCATAGAAGTAGACTCTCAGTCGGAGTTTTGAAATCGCCGAGCCGCGAACAGCGTACCTACATAAAAATGATACTAAAGCCACGTAAACAATAACATGATGTTGTATCACGGGAGTCGCGGTGGTGTAGTGGTTAGACTAATCGCCTCCCAAGCAAGGCGAACCGGGTTCGATTCACGCTGGGGTCGCTCCCAGATTTTCGCACGTGGGAATAGTGCCGAACGATGTGGATAGTTGGCGGGGGTTTCCTCGGGGATCTCCCGTTTCCCCTACCATACCCTTTCGTTCCGGCGCTGCTCCAAACGCACCTCATTTCACCTTCGTCGGCTCTCAAGACCTCGATGTCAAGAGCCGCCCGAAAGCTCTCCTTTACTCCACTCCACATACTGTCACTACCCAGCAACATGTCGGTACANCCGCCCTTAAAATGGCGTCACTGCCCAGCAACATGTCGGTACACCGTTCGCCAATCAGTCCATCGCAACCTACACGCCAGCAGGCAGCGTAGACAACAAGGAAAACTTCGCAGCACGCAGTCTCCAACCAGACACATCGCCCGTTCGCAGACCTTCGCGCAGTCAACCGGAGAGAATAGGCACGCCAACATGACAAGGACCTCACGCCACTGCGTCTCTATGTACTTATCTACTCTGTTGTCACGTGGTCAGCAGCGACGAACGTGTTTATTTACATTTTAATTTTCAACAGATCCGCCATTTTACATTATTAAAATGCTCAGAGCAACTTGATTATAATCTAATTGTGCATTAAAACTAAGTCAGGGGAAGTGTATAGAAACTTTCCAGAGCACCTTCTTCCGTAAAACGAGTTCTGACCTTGTTTTCGATACTGCTGTAGGCAGAAAATCACCCCCCCCCCCC
>NQII01002409.1:171484-245674 GCA_002778355.1 Clitarchus hookeri | reverse complement strand
GGGGAAATACGTTATCACAATTCTCAGATCTTAATATCGTCAATCTATGATCTGAGTTTCTTTATTTGATTTAATTTACCTGATTATTTTGGTGGCGCAGTAAAGAAGAAAGTGGCTTTATTTAATTAAACCACTTCCAAAAAAAAAGTATAAAATATTACAGCTAGAGCATGTAGAATAAATATACAGATTAATAACGTTTCGTAAATAAATAAATGATTGAATTGTTAACATATAGTATACAAATACATGTACACAAACATCTAGGAAAATATGAAAACATTTTGTGGCACATTCATTTACACATTCATTCATTTTTTTTTTAATCAAGGTTAGCAACGGAAAATATAACTCAAATATTAATTATTTGTATTTTATAACATACCCATGTCACAATTAGTCAATGTTGAGCAATCTATTTAAAAAAATTCAATTGTTGAGAGGGCGACAGGTTATGGGCCGAAATATCATGAGTTCGATGCCACACAGGCTACCTGTCAGCTCATACTTCAGAGTGCCTTGTTCGATACGCACAGCGGTCAAGGCCACTTAAGTAGGTAGACACAGACTGGCTGTTCAAAGTAAAGTGAGTACGTCTTAATGTCGTCCTTAAGAGCTCCTTTCATCTTATCCGTAGCCTTTCGGTAATTGTTAACATAAAAATTGATACAGTTAAAGATTTTATAGCTCTCAAAAGTTAACGTCTAAAGCCACAATAAATATATTTTTTTTGTTCCAATGCCTGCTGGTAGGGCTTTAATAAGAGCTCACTTTACCGTGAATAGCATATAGGCAGGTGGGTAGTTAGGACTAAGGGTCTCGTTGAAAGCGAAGTTATTAGAGACACTCAGAAAATTAGGAACGAGGAATAAATCGACCATGGCCTGTGGCAAGGAACCATTCTAGAATTCACCTAAAATTATTTCAGAAAACCGGGAAACCAAAATCAAGACGACCGGACCGGAATTCAAACCCTATTGCGGGTCCGGAGGTTTACCACTGCACTGTAAATATTTTTTGTACATTTTCAAGAGAAATTCTTGGAAACGCAGTTGCCAAGAAAATCCTTTGTAATCTGCAAAACATAAATTTGTAATATTATAAATTGTAGGCCTGTATTACAACTTACATGATCGAGAAGTGGACATAAAATTATTATGTCTTCTTTAAAACAAATGTGATGAATTAATAACAGAGAATGGGTAAAAAAAATTAAGTTATATATATATATATATATATATATATATATATATACAATTTCCAAACAAAACACACTTTTCTAGCACGAGGTCTAGAACCCGTGACCTTTGAGTTGTTGTCTCTCACACTCAACCACGATACTAACTTCTTCACTTTCTAACGCTACCCTTATTGTTGCACTAATAAAAGCAGTAAATACCTAAAAAATATTAGTGAAGTTATTCGGTGGAGAAGAAGGCATTTATTTCATTTTAAAAGTTCTATGTAGATATGAAACTTTAACATCAACAGCTAACGAGTAATATCATCACATGTTTTTAAAATTGTCGTCGTTTTTCATGAGTATTTGAGTTGTTTTAAGTGTTTTACGTTATTCACACTTGCAATACAGTGGAGTCTCGGTCTACCATCACCCTTTTAACCGTCAGTTTCTGTTAACCGCCAGTAAACTGGCACGACAAGTAAAATAATAAAATTGGATACAAAAAACAAACTTAATAAACTAAAAATGAAATAACTTTTTTCTCGCTTCATATTAGATCAAATTAAGCACATTATTTAGTTGAAAAATACGTATACTGTACTGTAATACTTTTGTCAATTAATACCCAGTAAAAAATACATTCTGTGCGGTGCGGAATGCGAATGGCTCACATTTGTTGTTTATGTACGACCTACATATGTACTTCGTAGAATCGTTCCGTCTTCCTCACCACCCTACCGGAATTCCTAGACACTCATCCGTCCTCCCATTCCTACAGTCAGTTCAGTAGCGGTAGTCACTTAGTCAGCAAGTCATTGTCCTCAGTTTGTTGTCAAAGTGTAGTGTGTTTTAAAATGTCTGAGAAACAGAAACGTGTTGTATTGGGACTTTCTCAAAAACTTGAAATTATAAAATGACTACGTAAAGGTGAAAGCGCGACGAGTATCGCTCTGCTATAAAGAATAGGGCGGACGACAGTCAATGATATTAAGAAAGATGCAGATCAAATCGAAAGTCATGTTTCAAAAATGCAAACGACAGGCGGAGATGTCAAACTAAGAAAAACGATGAAGCCAGCAAAACTGGACCAACTGGATACAGTAATGTATCAGTGGTTCATTCAACCCCGCAGTCAAGGGATGCCAGTTTCTGGGTCCACAATAATTGCTAAAGCTATCGAGATGAACAAGAAGCTTGATGGGAATCCTTCATTTAAGGCTAGTATAGGTTGGCTGGATAAATTTAAGGGTCGACATGGCATAAAGCAGTTTGACATATCGGGTGAAAAACTAAGCGCTGATAGTACAGTCATTGCAGAATATCGGGAAAAACTAATGAAAGAAATAAAATATAGAAATTTGGTCAGAGAGCAGGTTTACAACTGTGCTGAAACTGGCCTAAATCGGAAAGCACTTCTCGTGAAAACCTTAGCTTCCTTATCGGAAAAATCTGCACCTGGTTTTAAAATGCCAAAATACCGCATAACTGTTATGGTGTGTGCGAATGCAAATAGTAGACATAGGTTTCCTTTACTAATCATTGGGAAATCTAAAAAGCCTCGAGCTTTCAAAAATATGAATTTAAACGTCTTACCTGCCAAATATTATGCACAAAAAAATGCCTGGATGAGCCAGGATATATTTAATAAGTGGTTCCACAGTCTGTTTGTGCCAAATGTAAAATCACATTTAAAATCGATCGGATTGCCTGAAGAAGCAATGTTATTAATGGACAATGCACCAACTCATCCTTCTCATGACTTACAAAGTTATTATGGAATAATTACGTGCCACTTTTTGCCTGCTAACACTACCCCATTAATTCAGCTCATGGATCAGGGTATTATTGAAAGCATGAAGCGACGTTATCTAAAATTCTTTATTCAAAAAGTTGTTTGCGTTGGGGATGAATTAATAAGTGTAAAGCAGTTTTGGAGGTCATACAATATTAAAGACGCAATTTTTAATGTCGCTGAAGCCTGGCAAGATATACCAGACGAAACATTAAAAAAGGGCTGGAAGAAACTGTGGCCTGAGACTGTAAACGAGAATGAGGCCATAAATAAATCTGGAAATTATGAGGGAATTTTACTTCTGTGTCAAGGGATTCCAGGTGGAGAAAACACATAAATAGGTGAAGTAAGTGAATGGCTGGGAATTGACAGAATTGACGGAGGCTTTGAAATATTAAATGATGAGGAACTTGTATTAAGTGAAACACATGAGGTAGAATGGTTAAGTGAAGAAGAAGAGGATGATACACTCAAGGATTGCCCCAAAATAATTAGCCACAGTGACGCTGAAAACATGTTTTCCAAGTGCATTTAATGGTACAAGCAACAAGAAGAGGCAGACGCTACACAGATATTACTCCTACATAAGATAAAAAACACGGTAGCAACAAAATCCCGTGGAGTATTACAACAAAGGGAATGACAGACTTTTTTAGGTAGGATTATTCCACTGAACATAAATACTGTATTCAATTTTGTTATTTTATAAACATAAAAGCAGAAGCCTACAATATTTAATATCAAATGCATACTATGCTGTGCATACAGAACTTCTATTGATTGCTACCAGTTTGAAATATAGAGCTAAATATCATACACATTATTATCGCTAGTATATGTCGTGTCTTTGCGAAAAGGAGGGGGGGGGGGCATTTCTATTATCCGTCTATTATCTCAACCGTCACGGTGACGGTCCCGAGACTGACGGATAATGGAGACTCCACGTACATTTATTTTTGCACGCAACTACAATTTAAATCACCCTTAGTTTTTGCACAAAAGCATATATATAGTTTCTTGAGCTCGGGGATACGGGTCAGTATAGTACAAATATTTATTAAGGCATATTACAAACATGACTCTTGTAGATTTACAAACGAGTAATTTTACAAGATAAATTTTTGTACTGTTAACATTTGTAAGATTACAAACAGTATCTCAGTATAAATTACATTTTTTTTACAGTGTGTACCACCTCGCTCAGTAAGACCACTAATCTTCCAATATTATGGATACAAGAAAGGGTCTTTCTTCCCTTGGACATAAAAGGATTAAGGGTCTTAAGTTCAACCTTTCCGCAACACAGCGTCGCAAGATATTGAAGACGGGAGTTCCTATTTCCCATTTCAATGTCAGATAAATTATATAGAGCCCACTTCTCGCTACGTACCTAACGAAAACATTATGACATCAAATAATTAATTCAATGGTATTAATAAAAGCCGAGTAGGAAGTGATTCCTAGGACGGTGCACTGAGTAAAGGGCTTAAGTACCCCGCCTACCCGGAGCTATTCTTCGCGTTTGAGGCTCACAAGCAGGGGATGATAAGGGCGACTATGCCATGCACATCCAGTGTGCCATCGCCTTTAAGCTCAAGAGACTGAACTAGTGTACAGTGTTTTCGTCGTGCTACGTGTACTTGTATGACTTAAAGGGGCGACACTAACTAACATTTTATTCGTGGAATGTATGTAACAAAGTTCAACGCAGGTCCCTTCAGCATTTTTGTATCCTACCCGTATAATCTGAAACACATAGCGCTTTGAGAAAAAAAACTTTTTGAAAGCACTCAACAATTCTCTTCTAAAGATGCTATGTTCTTTTCGTAGATTAGAACAAAGTGTACGTTTAACAGTTACATTAAAAAAAAAACTTGTATTTTGAACAATCTGCAACGCAGATCAAGCAACATGTAGGCGGGCCCCTTAAGGCTGTGCAAGAGACTAAAATTATTCTTTACGTTTTTAGCATATTGCATATTTTATGTTGTCATGTGAAACAATAGCCTGAAGAAAAAAAAAGTACGACAATGGAGGAAAATGGCTTTTCCCAAATGAACGAATTGAGCAATAGGTAGATATTTTACTTTTGATTGTTGGATCACGTACCACTAAATGTTAAAACTATAATAGCACACTAGCCAATCACATCGGTGTGGCCACCATTGTTCTTGGCACACAGAATGATACAACGCCGGGCTCAACTAGATAGACACAGGAAAATTTCGTGTTTTAAACTACCTGTAAGCTAGACTCCACGGCCCTATGTATTTTTGTGCCTCAAATTTCTGTTTAATTGGCTGCTACCACTGTGAGTAGCCAATTTAACCTCAGACCAGGTGGCGCGGTAATCGATCCTTGTTTCCTTGCAGATCTATAACGTCTCATGCACTCAGAAAAGCAGGAACGAGGAAGAAATTGGCCATTGCCTGTGGTGAGGTACCACCCCAACCCTGATAAACTTGAACGCTGTTAATTTATTAACATTTTTACATAAATTACAAAATAAAATTTTTTTACTGCTTTACGTTTACAGATTTTAATCCATTGTAAACTATCGTCAACATGTTGCAGAGGAAACTTATATTTGCCCGGTACTGTACTCTGCGAGGCTCGGTGCCCAATGATCTTCCCTGTGGGTAACTGATTCCTGAACCGTATTACTGCTCTACGTTTAAAGATTTTAACTCTTTCATGTCCATTGTAAACANTTACGTTTACAGATTTTAATCCATTGTAAACTATCGTCAACATGTGGCACAGGAAACTTATATTTGCCCGGTACTGTACTCTGCGAGGCTCGGTGCCCAATGATCTTCCTTTGGGGTAACTGATTCATAAGCCGTGCTACGGCTCTACGTTATGACTGGTTCATATCGCTGTCACATTGCACAAAGACTGCAGGTTATTGATTGTGATGACGAAACAATTTATTTGCCAGCTTAAGTAGAGCACGCGTCAAAAACGTATTATTTATAGCACCGGAAATTATAAATTAATGTAAGAACGAAGCGGTTAATAAAACCTATACAATTGTTATATACATTCGTAATCCTTCAACTTATAGGTCTTATAAAATTTAAAATGCTTCTTATAGTATACAC
The DNA here is from genome assembly GCA_002778355.1 of Clitarchus hookeri. NCBI lineage: Eukaryota > Metazoa > Arthropoda > Insecta > Phasmatodea > Phasmatidae > Clitarchus > Clitarchus hookeri. The sequence continues at coordinate 239,595 of NQII01002409.1, read as the reverse complement.
TTGATATCAAGCGTTTGAATGGCTTCGGAGATTTGGAGTTTGTTGAAAAGTGCATGTGTTATAATTTTTTAATAAATTTAATTTCGTTCCATTAAATTAATTTTGTTATTGTCACCTTCGCAGCGACAATTAAATAATGGCTACTGATTTAATCAAGTAATTTCGGGAGTGCATTCGGGTAGCACATAGCCTTCGTGTTTGTTGTCGTGTTATCAATTATTGGCCGAGATGAAAGCACGTGTATTTGTTTTTCAACTGGAGCCACGTGGGGTTGCTACATGTGATTTCGTTTTATTAGAAATGATTTCCAAACGCTATATGTGGCGTCGTAGTATTTATTTCCGACTATACTTGTAGAGTATTTGAAGACAAATTGAACGAGTAATTGATCTTCGAAATCGGCCAAACTGTTCGCGAGAAATTCACCTTGGAATTTGAGGCCTCCTCCCGAATCTGTGTACGTCAAATGACATTATTTATTTTTCTTGTTTGTCATAGCGTATGAGAAATAGTGGAATGGAGAGGTTTGGACCGCTCTTAACATCAGGGTCTTGAGAGTCGATGAGGATGAAGTGAGGTGAGTATGAAGCAGTGCCGGAATACAAGGGTGGAAAAAAACGGGAGATCCCCGAGTAAACCCGCCGACCAGCGGCATCGTTAGGCACGATTCCCACGAGCGAAAATCCAGGGGCGTCCCCGCCGGGAATCGAACACGGTGCGCCTAGGTGGTGAGGCGGATAGTCTGACCACTACACCACCGCACCCCCTTTAAGAAATAGAGTTGATAAAGTTATGCTCTCCTGAAATTTAGGACATGTTATGTAACCAAGTATACGTACGATTAATCCTAAAACTTTTCGTGGCTAGCAATACGTTTCAAAAAATATACGTAATTTCCATTCAAAAAATAAATATAAAATGTTTTCTGAATTTTCGATTTTAATAGTTTCTGAAAATTTAATTTATTTTGCTTTATTTCTGTTGACTTCATATATAATTAAACATAAGAACTGCTCGTGTTTCTCGCATGTTAACCTGTACATAAAATTAAAAGCGGTGGTAAATAATTCCTGTTTTTTTTCCTGGGTTACTTTTAAACGAAAGACAATATCATAGAAGGCGAAGTCGCTAAGTTTTCTCGGGCTTATAAAGTTCCGGGTTCACATCAAAGACAAGACTGTGCTCGCCTCTTCATACGCAAGAGTAGGTTAGTATTTTACATAATCCGTGGAGTGTTAGAAAGTAAAAATTGTTGCGATGTGGTGTTCTGTTTCCCTTCCCCACTCCCCGCGGAGACCACCAGCCGGCGGATGTCGATGGCCCGCACTTCGACAGGCAGACAAAATGTAGAAAGCAGAGACCTGGTGCGGGATACGTGAAGGGGAGGTGTATCGTGTTTCTGCGTGCCTGATTGACAGTTCACGCCTGGCAACGACTTACACCTTCGAGAAGGTTGGCTGGGTCCTCTCTTTTTGAGAAACGTCTCGACGCTGAATAATGGTCATCTTCGGGTGTACGTAAGTGCGGGATACTCTGGAAAGGGTTAGCGAATTTAGAATATTCAACTCTGTTTCATGCCAAGTGGAGTTTTTTTTTTTTTTAATTGAGATGCTTTGCCGGTGTTCCTGGCGACTATCCGATCTACGTCAGTGTTGCCAGAGGGAATATAGCGATACGTGTGTCAGAAACGACAGCGAAGAGAGACCGGGGTGATGAGGGGAGATGCTGTTGCCCTCCACCTTACAGGCAGAAGGGGTGTGTCACCCTGCTGGATTGTAAGATAGTGGCCGGTCACTACTCCAGTGTGTAGTAAGTATTTATAACTTTCGGTAAACTGCTTGCCTCATTTGTTTTAAATATAAACAGCAATATTTTAGTAGAAATTGTTATTTTGGTCACATATCAGACACTTGCCCCTCTTCTTGACAGTGGTCAAGTGCCAATGGATCTGGGTGCAACCAGTCGAGTGATGTGGTGTTTGCGATCCAAACAGGGGACGGGGTGGTGTTTAGAGGAGTTCGCGAGAGACAGGCACAATTAAAGCAGTGCGACTTATCGACTCTCAGTACCTCGACGTTGAGAGCCGCCCAAATCTCTCCACTCCCATCTCACCACGGCGGACCGAGTTCGATTCCCTGCGGAGTCAAACCCGGTTTATCTCACTAGGTAAACAATGCGACGTGGTTTTGGCAGGTTGGTTTTTATTTTCATGGTGCTGCCATTTCTCACATAGTTTCTTTCAGTCCCTACTCCACCTCCGCCCTACTACAGAACAGGCAAGTGCACAGAAGTTGCATTGCTTGGCGGTTCCTTTGATGTGGATGTGCCCATTCACCGAGTAGCCGAGGCAAGCTCAGGAACGGGTCTTGCGTCTGAATTGCTACTGCTTGCTGCGAAAGATTCTCCATTGGTTTGGGCTGCCGAACAAATAGCAGGTTACAGGGCGCTGATTGACGAGCGACGTTCCGACATCTTGCTGGCCAGTGACGCAACTTCGCTAACATGTACCGCTTGGGTACGCGGAATAAGAAGCCGTTTCAACTCTGTATTCTCAAGTATTCTGTAGCCTTACCTCATCACCATCAGCGCTGGCGTACAATACCTCTTTTTTCCTTCAGTAACAAACATTCACACACCAACTTGTCAGAAGTTGGTCGAACCAATGTCATGTCATCCTCGGCATCATGGAGTGCCCTTTTCTAGTTCACCATGGACTCAATCAGCGACCGAGTGTCCACGCAAGGGCACCAATCATTATAGACCTGAAGGCTGACTCATCCAAGAACGCTAATTTAAAAGGCTACGACAGACTGTTTGAAGCGACTATCATGCTCCTGTTAACTATCGCCTACAAAAAAACTTTTAGAATATTTTAAGACTGGGCCTCTAAGTACTCTCTGTTGGAACAAGTCCTTGCCCCATCATATTTATTTAACATAATTTCGCGGAGCATTGAAATATACAAATGTGCGGTGAAGGAATAGCTCAAAATAAACAAGTCATTGTAGGAAAATGTCTGCTCACGAAGTTATCACTAGTGATTTCCTTTTTTGTTTTCTGTTTTTTTTTTTTTGTACTTCCAAAAACCTGTAGACTTCAATTAACGCAACTTGAGTTAATTCATGTCCGACGCACTATAAATATCATATCTGACAGACAGACAATCTGCTTTGTTCAAAATAAATAATTCATTTAAGTTATTATTTTACAACATGACGCACCTTCGCCCCACAGTTGAGCGCCAAATAACATGACGCAGGCTTATCTAGGCCCCACGTTGGTCGTGACTAATAACATGACGCTAAATAGTTGGGGAAGCCAAATTTAACTTGCGCGTTTCCCCAACTGTGGAGAATACAGGGTGACTTATAGCATCGTAGTTAATTCCTCCAGGCATAGACTATAAGATGTCTAGAAGGCTGAGGGGTTTTCAATAAGGTAGTCTTTTGACGTTTCACTTAACGGGATAATTATATTTTCTCGAGTTTGCACAAAAAACATACAGCAACACTTCCGAGGTGTGGTACTCTAATTTGGCTACTCGTATTAACTGGGGCGACTTCGTGGTGGAGAAGGGCTTCTCTGGACGGCGACTCGATACTTAACTAGTCTGCTGTTGTATGCTATCATCGGGGGATGAGCTCCGGCGAAGTGGTAGGCATTGGAAAAAGGCCCGCATTTGGTGTCGTCTCACTTCGACTGCTCTACTGATGTACTTATGTGGCCAGGGGTCCGATCCCCCGGCCAAACACTCTCTGCGCGACTGCTTCCTCGAACTCTCCGTGGTAATAATTGACTGATTCTCGAACTAACCTCTAAGCTCGGTAATAAAGAACTGACTCTCGAACTAACCTCTCGGCTCGGTGATAAAGAACTGATTCCCACATACCCCGCAAGGAAGCTTATATGCTCTCTAGCTTCCTTCCCTAATTGTCGGCACGTGTCGCCTTGTTGGGGTAGGGGGTGGTGGGAGGTAAACAGAACAATGCCTTTCACAAAACGTGCCCTGGTTCCTGAAGGTTGGGCGGCAGGGGGGAAGGTGGCACCTTGCTTACTCTGTCAGCTATGTATCCCCGGTGCATGTCCACATTGTCCCGGGGGTGTTTCCAGCTTGTCAGCTGTTTCTCGGTGCGTATTTTCTGATTTCCTGCGAAATACACATGATTATCTTGTGATCTCTCGGCGCTCAACAGATCTCACGGGCTCGCTAGAGGCGTAGGGGGTGAAGGGGGGTGGGGCGTTGGCATGGATACGCATCAGCGACATGTGTCCGGTGGGCAGCGCGTGTTGGCCTCTGCTTGGCCTTTCCCTGTGCGGGGACGACGACTGCCACGTGTCTCTCTAAGTCCCTCTACGGTTATGCGGGCGGGAGGGGTGGTTGTGGGACAGCGCCGCTCTAATACACCTAATGCGTCACACGTCAAACAGTTACTTTAGTTAAGTGTTAAGGCCACCAAAGTTCTCCTAGTAACTTATTTCAAGTTACAAGAGTTCGTAATTACTTAAAAATAGCAAATTCAATTTTTTATGGGGGTTAAGAACTCCCATACCCGAATATAGGTGACTTTTTATACACGGTTGATCTTATATCTACGCCAAACACCTGTGGTTCATCCAAAAATCCTAGGTTAGGGCTGGTTGTCTGGTCACTTACGTTAGTAATCCAAGGGTTTTTTTCTAGACATTACAAAAACTGTTAGTGTGCCTTCTGCGCAGTAACCTATCTCCATGTTCCAATATTGGACAATTTTATCTGTTTGTCATTATCACTGTCAAAGCAGTGCAGTTTAGATTGACGGCTACATTCGCTGATGATTAATGTCAGGCATCGTTTGACCACGTGATTTTGGCAGTTGTGTTGACAACCCCTGGACCAGTGTACGAGTCGTGCGCGGAAGAAAATCAAGTCTTCCTCTTCTTTATATGTATTCGCAACGGCGCATCTGCCAAGTACGAAGAGCACCGAGTATGCACGAACATTTACGAGAAGCGAAAATATTATCGTGATTTAGGCAGCCATCAGTCACAGAGTAGGTAAGTACACAGAGACGAAATAGCGTGGTGGTTCCTTCGATGTAAGCGTACCCATTCTCTGATTGGCTACGCGAGGCTCTCGGAACGGGCCTTGTCTGATTGGTTACTTCATGCCATAAAAGGTTCCCTACTGGCCGGGTTACTGGTTGGCGAGTAGGTTACCAAATGCTGATTGGCGAACGGCGTTCCGACATGTTGCTGGCTAGCGGCGCCATTTCGCTGTCAAGTGTGGCTGGAGTTCGCCGTATAAGAGACTCTTTCACGTCTGTATTCTCAGGTACTCTGTGCATCAGCATTGCTAGAGGCGATGGTTCATCGCGGGAAAAGTTGACTGTTTCCTACATACTAATATCGAAACCGTTAAAACTGCCCCAAATTAGCGAATTTGATTGCAAATTGCAAACCAGTAGATAACAGCTCATAACTAGAGACCAGAAAAATTCGCGAGTTCAATGACCTGCAGGCTAGACTCTCCAGTCTTATGTACAAATATGCCGATAGCAACTGCACATCGGTTGTATGCTGTCACAGTAGAAGGTGACGATTGGGGCAGCCTTCTCCAGGAGGTGTCAAACACCGTGCGGACCAATGGCTGAAGTTTTATCAACACACGTGTTTCGAATTCTAGCTTGTCCCGAAATGAATCTGCGAATTTTTAATGTCTCTACTCATAACTGAAGACTCAGTAAAATGATCTGATTTAAATAACTGATTCAGATGTATAGTATAGGATTCAATGTACTGTACACGCGCTATAAGCAGGGACCGGAGAGTGTCGCGGATTCATTTCAAGACAAGCTGGACATCAAACCCGTGTGTAGTTCAGTTAAGTTTGCAATCGGATCATAGTTTATTAGACACACCCATTTGACCCCTGTTCCAATAACAGGCATGCAAGGAAACAAGCACAGAATCACGTGCCACCTGGTCTGAGGTAAAACTGGCTACGCACTGGGTCAGCAGCCAATGAACAGACAGCTGAGCCTCGAAAATACATAGGACAGTAGAGTCTAGCCTACAGGTCTTTTAAAACGCAAAATGTTCTTGTTTTTGGTTATAAGATATACACGGTTTATTGAGCACTTTTGAAATCAACCTTTGAAAAATGTCACTGCCCCTACCTGCATGAAATTTAACGGGCCGCTGACTGGCATGCGTGCAGTAAAGTTGGCAACAAAGGAGAGAAACTAGTTCCATATCTTAACGTTGAATTAAAAGTGTTAGGGTAAACATTTGTGAATACTGAAATGGTTTCTTTTGCTTTCTGTTTTTTTGAATGCCCATAAGTGTAAGAATTAGTACATTTATACAATATTTACTTTTGTATTAATTTCACAGTTTCATTTGATCGACGCGTGAATAAAAAGATCAGCCGTATAGTAATATTAGTTTAACATATGGCGGAAGGATACACAATGTGCATACAAGTAGATTTTATGCAGAAATTTAAAAATGAATGCTGAGTTTACAGGGAACAGTCTACAGACGGTTTTCTTTCGTTAATGGCTGTGATCTATTAAGAAGCTACTATCCCTTTTAATTGGGCCAAATAGAATTCTGATGTTCTTAAGCAGAACGTTCGTGATTGATCTGTGAAAAACTCAGCCTATACAAAAACTTAGTCATTTAATTATAAAAAGATAAACTCCACTGAGAGAAAAGCCAACAAAATATTTGTTTGTATAGGGCTAAAAGTATATTTAGTTTCCCCAGCAAAATATTAAGTTTATTACACAAATCTTGAAAAACAACATACTAATTTTTTTCCTCTAACAAAATACACGATTGAATTAAGAATGCCTCTGTGTTGGGCGGAAAGAAATGAGACTGTCAACAAACTATTTGGTTGAATCACCTGTATATATTTGTTTGGTTAGTCATTTGATTGCCTTCGTTAGAAAATACATCTCGTAAGCTTGTTTAGTGTTTGTAAGTGCATTTATTGATGCTTAACAACGTTATAAACATCCTAATAAAGTAAGTACAACGGGAAGCTAAACAGAAAAGCTGTACAACTTGACACACATATTTTCGAATGTTGTACAGTATTAGAAATTTATATATTGAAAAACATCGCTATTTCGTCATTAGTCACTTTAGCCAGGGTTCCTTACACGTAACGCTCGGTCGTAGCTGATGTAGGTTCGAATCCCGGGCTCGTCTCAAGTGTTTTTTTTTATATATATATTAAATGGAACTGTTTTAATGTACCTAGAGCAAAGCAAATCTTTAGTTGCACCAACCAAATCTTTGTTTGTGGCAAACAAATAAGAACAACAAAATAATTTGGATACAACAACAAAACATTTAATGGCTCCTATACAAACAATTAATTTGGTTGCGCCAATCACGCATTGTTCGATTCAACAAAACCTCTTTCTCAGCGTCGCCAGAGTTTTATTGCAGATGTGTCGGCTCGAAAATAATTCGCGGGTTTTCCAGTGTCTCCGGACGTAACTCTCGCTATGTTGCGGCGCATGCGCGGAAAGAAAGCTCACGAGCAACTGGCCCGCCTGAGTTAGTGCGGGGATGGAAAACGTGCAGTGACGTCTGGAAGGCGAAGGCGGAGAAACAACTTCCCATTCCGCGATGATTAGCCGAGTAATGAGGACCGGCGTGTTGCCCAAGAAATTAACTACGTCATGCGCAATTCTCCCCGCGCGTGATGATAGGCGTCAAAACGCTCAAGCGCGAGAGCGATACATCTTCCAGAAGAGAAATGCAGAGGTACGTGAATCCCGCAAATTCCGTCGTCGATGGGAGACTCGACTTCAAACGTGTACACCCTAATGTTCCTTTTGTGATTGGGACCGCGGTGGTTTCGACAAGCCCTGTTCAATTCTGTGGCCAGTAATTAGTAGAGACCAGAAAAATTAGCGGATTCATTTCGGGACAAGCTAGAATTCAAAACACTTGTGTTAACAAAACTTCAGACATCGGTCCACACAGTGTTTCACACCTCCTGGGGAGCGCTGGCCTAATCGTCGCTTTCCACTGTGACAGCAGACAACCAATGTGCAGTTGCTATCGTCATATTTGTACGTGAGACTCTATAGTCTAGCCTGCAGGTCATTGAACTCGCGAATTTTTTAGGTCTCTAGTAATTAGTAGGGCCAGTGACTTTTCGCGTAAAAATCGGAGCACGCAGTAGACTTCAATACTATATACACACCTCAGCTGTTGTTGTACCTCCATTGGCTGCTGGTGCCGTGTCCGTCTTTGACCAAGCCACTCAGGACTAAGTAACTCCGACACTGAACCTTCGTGATTCGTGCGCAAACGATTAACACGGGCCAGAACATTTTTTAGCCAATCAAAGAAGCTGGACGACCTTACAGTGCTTTGGACTGTATCTTGTCTCGAAATATTTTCGCGAAATATCACTGCCCCTAGTAATGTTACCGTATCACGTGCAACCAAGTCGAATAAAAAAAAGTCTCGCCGTGGCAGTAGCCTACGATGAATGAACAAATATGGTCCGAGTATCTATAGGACTGAGAAGTCTAGACTGTGGTAAAATAAATTCGCAAGATTCAAGTAAGAGATGCGTGGTAAATAACATATCAAGTCTTAGCTTACTGGACAGAACAACGTAAGCTTATTTACAACGAAATATCCATCGTTTTATAAACCAGGAGTAAAATTATTTGAAACTACTGAGCAGAAAAACTGCGGAATCGGTTAAATGTATATTACTGCATAAGACACTGGAAATAAACTGTGGTAAGTACATTCTGCCATTTGCGAGAATAAATGTGCATCAAACGATAAGGCAGTGGTGTAGTTTCTCGCGTTCAATAGCAGCTCCTACATATGGCACATGCAGGGCTTATCGTACGGTTAACTTGGAACAAAATTCTATATTTTGAATTAAGATTTTTCATTTCAGGAAACGTAACGCTTAAAAAATTCTTCCTTGCAGCGTACGCTATTAAACATGAGACAGTAATTTCGATGAGCAAGAGTAAAATCTGCTTGCTGGGAATTCTACTGGCCGTTTTCTACAGACTGACGAATCAGTGAAATATTCTGAGAAACAATCCTCGGGAAAATTTAATTAATTGAAGGCTTGTAAAAATTACCTTTATATCTGCGAAATCTTTTTACTTGCTCCGTCATTCCTTTTGAAACATAGAATTTAAAAAATCGCACTTAAAGGAGTGGCGTACTGTTTCACAAACTAAATGATAAACATTTTAGAACCCCAAGCGTTTTAAATCAATAAATGTGTAATAAAATACCACCAATTACTGATGACCACCATAACCAGTGGCAATACAAGTTAAACCCTTAAATTGTTTAAATCATCATATCGTAACAAGAAAATAATTATATACCGCATATTACAAAATATACAGCCTTGTTTAAGAACTGTTTTACATTGTTTTACTATTTCTGAATTCAAAAATAAATGACGTGAGTTTCTTAATCCATGTACAAAAAATAATACTTTTAAACAAATAAATTTGATTACTTATCTAATAATTAAATAAATAGCAATTTATAACACAAAGTAAGCTAAACAATACACAAAATACTTTGTGCTGAGGAGAACAATCACTATTACGCCAGTGTAGCATATTAGGGTACTTGTTCCAAGACAACTTTTTGGGTCACCTCAACGTTAGCCGTTGGTGAAGTATTATCTGGATAATAATTACTAGGGGCAGTGATATTTCGTGAAAAAAGTTTTCGAGACAAGAAACAGTCCAAAGCACGGTAGGGTCGTCCACCTTTTTTGATTGGCTAACAAATGTTCTGGCCCGTGTTAACCGTTTGCGCACGAATCACGAAGGTTCAGTTTTGGAGTTACTTAGTCCTGAGTGGCTTGGTCAAAAACGGACACGGCACCAGCAGCCAATGGAGGTATAACAACAGCTGAGGTGTATATATAGTATTGAAGTCTACTATGTGCTCCGATTTTTACGCGAAAAGTCACTGGCCCTATTAATTACTTAAGTGAGAGAGAGTGAAATATTCGACACTGACATAAAACGTAACTTGGCTGTGATCGTTAAAATTAAGATAAAATTAGGAAATGACATGTTAAGAGAATATTTTTTATAACACATCAGGGAGTATAGAACTTAATACTGAGGAATAATTAAAATCGTTGAAGCTTTTAGCAGAAAATGTAATTATTAAAACGACGGCTGGCGCATCGACCGTGTGGTAGAAATCATTTGGATGATATAATTAATATGATAAAAAAGTTAAAAAGGTATAGAATGTGGAAATAAAAGAAGATTGATAATATTTAGAATCTTACAAAATAAAAGGAATTGTAGTTAAGTGAATTTTAATTAAAAAATAATAAATAAAATATACAGTTTATTGTACGCTGGCGCATAAGTAGAAGGAAGGTTATGAGTTTTAATAAAAGAGCATACTTGACCCTGCTGTCCATTTCGTTGTTGAGGGTAAAGCCTATGTTATGAATTTGGTGAGTATACCTTCAAAGGTTCGAAAATTGCAACCAACTTAAGTGCGCTTAGGGCATACATGACTCTGCGGCCCTTTTCGTTGTCGGGGGTGTTGCCTATATTATAAATTTGGTGAGTATATCTTAAACGATTCGGAAATTACATCCAACTATGCTTATAAGTAGGCTTAGGGCGTACTTGACGCATGCACGCCATGCAACCCTATGGTAGCGTGCGTGGGCAGGTCTCGCTCCGTGTCGCTCAGGTAGAATGACAGAGCATGAGACTCGTCCCCGCCAGGATGCCAGGTGAAAGGAGACCAGAAGGAATATGAGAAAACCAAGGTGGAACGCCAGAACTTGAGACTTATCCCTGCCAGGATGCCAGGTTAATGAAGACCAGAAGGATTATGAGGAAACCAAGGTGGATTGATAGAGCATGAGACTCGTCCTAGCTAAGATGCCAGGTGAAAGGAGGTGAAAAAACCCATGTGGAGTGAGAGAGCACGATGAGAGAAGTTGCATGATGGGGCAATGAACACGAACATTCTTCATGCAAGATGGATGGTGCTGGCATGGAATGATAGGGCATGAATGACAGGGTAACACCTCCAATACTCACTCCTCGCTCCTCATTCCCCAAACAGGAGTCACTTAGCCACATTGTGGTGTCATCGGCTAAAATTTTGCAAAAGTCAGCCGCATTGTGCAAAAAACATTTTTTGTGAAAAATGTTGCTAGTTTGGAGGGAAATTCGAAAAATTTGAGGCAAATTCTGGCGATTTTGGCCGTTTTTGAGGGGGGAAAGTGAAATACCGAGGGGAAAAAAGCCTCGTGATGTCATCCTAGATGGCGGTCGGCTTGTCCCCTTATCCCCGCCAGGACCAGGTGACCCAGAACCGGCTATTTCTAACTACTGTTAACTGCTTGACTTCCAGTATATTGTTCTTTAAGAAAAAAATTGTGGTTATGTAAGCATATATCATATACAAATTTCAACTAAATATTTAGTAAATAAATTATGTTAAAGAAGTAACATTAAAACCATGATGGTGTTACAGTAGAATTCAAATGAGAAAATTACCTTCGCGCATCTTTGGGGGAGGGAACGAAGGGGTGGCAGTGTAGGGGAGGGCTCTCCCGAACACTCGCCGATGGAGGGAAGGGAACCACGTGACACTGCTGGTATTATAGATACCGAGCTGATAACATCACTCATTACTACCGCGCTGCGCTGCTTACGATTTTTCAAAAGGTAGTATGCACACTCGGCGCAGCTCACGACTAATCGCACCCGGCCGATCACAACTGAACTGAACAACCCCATCCATTCGTGCAGCGGCAATGGACTATAGGCCAATAACGGTACTTCCAACTTTTCTGAAGCCCTGCTTAAGTTCTACGTGCAAACAAAGCTTAGCCGAGTATATAAAATTACGTCAGAGAGACAACGCACCGCATTCGTGCGCACTTAGTTTAATTATATTTTACGTAGGAACAAGTTTTTTTGCTAGGCATTACCAACACACATATTTTCTCCCTGTTTTATTCACATAATTATACATGAAGTATTATAATTTATAGATAGCATATGAGTTAAGCCGAACTGATCTTTCCTCACAAGAGGGCCAACATGGCTAACATCGAAGTTGATGTATGGAGGTTAAGGCTATAAATCATATGAGAGAAAGTCTACCTTGGTTTTACGCATCTTAAAACTACACAAAAGTAAAAACATTCTCAGGAAATCTCAGTATCCTTTTGATGCAAATAACTTCTATGAATAGAAAACTCAGTTCCCAGAGTTTTATAGGCGAAATCAAATAAAGGTTAGACTTACGCGTATAACGCAGAAGTTGTGATCACGTGGGAGTGAATATTCCTACCACTGATGTCACCTCAGCCTGCCCTGTCTTGCCGGCGTGATCCCGGGAACGTGTGAATCCGCCAATATTATCGAGTACAAAACACGTTGTTTATTGGTCCCGAGCATTACAATGATGCAAGTACATTTACAAATTTTAAAAAATGTCTTCTTTGCAGCGCGTAAAACTGCGTGTAGCAGGCCGTTCACGGCCAATCAAGCACTTTCGAAATCAACATTTGTAAATGTCACTGCCCGTGCCTGCATGTATTTTAACGGGCGCACTTACTGATATGCGTTCAGTAAAGTTGGTAATGGCGGAGTGAAAGTAGTTCCATGTCTTAACGTTGAATTAAAAGTGTTACGTAAAGATTTATATTACTGTAATTATTTACTTTGCTTTCTGTGTTTTTTTTAATGCATGTAAGTGTAAGAATTAGCACATCTCTAAAATATTTCAGATCTAATAATTCCACAGTTTCAGCTGACCGACGCATGAATAAAGTGATCAGGCCCATGGCAATGTTAACTTTACATATGGCGGAAGAACACACAATGTCACTAGCACTAAGATCTTAAGCAGGGCTTTTGTAAGTGTTCAGTTTACCTTGAACACTGAACAGCCTTCACATCTTAACAGCACTACCTACCGAGCCTGCAGCCACAAGACTTTAAACGAGGAACAAACGTTAAATATACTCCTCAATGTGTCAGTTTATAAATAACCGTTTCAAAAATAATATTATTCTACGCTACATCTTAACGAATACTGGCACGTTAAGAAATCTCGCAATTTTTAAAGTTTAATATTTGTCCTAAAATAAATGAAAGGGCGAGGGAAACGGGAGATCCCCGAGAAAACCCACCGACCAGCGGCATCGTCCCACATGCGAAAATCCGGCAGCGACCCCGCCGGGAATCGAGCCTGGTTCGCCTATATGGGAGGCGAGTAGTCAAACCACTACACCACCGCGGCCCCTGCATTACTAGAAACCATAAACTAATGAGGGAACTAAACTGTTTTTTTAATATTTTTATTAGCCATTACAAGCATAATGCTTACTGGCCTTATAATTAGTTATATGTGTATTTTGTTGAAATGCCAGTTTTTAATTGATCTTACTTTTAAATTTAATGGAAGGCTTGATTCTACTAGTGTTCATTAATGTTCTAAAGTGTTTATAATTACTTAGTTGGTTATTTCTTAGTTCTTAATTTTCTTGTTGAATTTGGTGTTGAAGGGTCTTAAACTGTTGTTAATGAAACGGTTCAGCAGGGTGGCTCGAAAAACGCTCGGTCGACTGGTGAACGGCCTAAGAGTGTAACGTCGAAGTTTGCACCGGGTGTTCGCTGGCGGGTGCGGGCCGGTGAACGGCCGGGCGAAGGGAGAGGCGGGGCCGTACACGTGTCGGCCCGGCCGGGGCGCCGAACTTTTCGCGAGCTATCTGCGTGGCCCAGTTCGTGTGCCAATTGATGGGGAAGGAGCGAGCGTGTGGTAAGGCGGCCCCGGGGAGGTCCTTGACCCCAGCCGGCAACGCGCGCCGAGTGGCCGCTCTCCCCCTACCCCCTTCCTAACTTCCCCCACGACGTCTAACCACCTGGACCACGGCGCAACAGGTTGGTTTGGCAACTCGGCGAAATTCCCCGCTTCGCCGAACTAGCACGCGACCTAGGAGCGGCTCCCGGCATTCCTAGCGCTGCCTCGCGTACTGCGTGCGCGACGCGGGATGTCGCCATCCTTCCTCTCCTCTGCGCATGCGCTTGTCCGTGGCGGAGGAAACATGTCATTTAACTTGCTAGCCTTAAACAAAAAAAAATATATATACTTATCTGGTAGTTTTAAAGGTGGGTTCGCGATTGATGGTTGGCAGCTGCGAAAAAATCCCATGTTAAGGATATTTCGCCTCAGTGCGTTTCAAAGATAGGAGTTTCAAACAAAATGTATTATTCACGAATTTTTCAGGAGAAATTCCCTACAGCGAAGATGTTTCCATAACATGTGTAGACTGTTTGTAAGGAATTATTAACCTTTCGGACCCACTTTACTTTACTGTTTCAGGTGTTGCAAACAAAATAATCTTATGATGAGTGCTGTACATAAGTCGACGCAACACCTATTCCGTTGTCACAGCCGATGAGATGTAGGCTATATGTACGGCTACAGTTACATTAAGCTATTATGACCGAGAGCAGTAAGGAGGTTTGCGAATCATTTACCCACAGGTAAGATCATAGGTCATTGAGTTTCGCAGTGTGCAGTACAGACCAAAAATTACCTACACGTGCGTAATGTACACGATTGTGTACAATGAGTTAGAATGGGTTAAAATTTGCATTTTAAAAAAAGTACATACTGCCTATCATTATTGAAAATATACTCTCGTTGGGATCTTCTACTATACACTTCATGAAGAATACACTTTGTTTGAAACGACTATCTTTGAAATTAACGCACTGAGGCGAAATTTCCTTAACATGGGATCTCCTGTTTAAATCTCGCAGCTGCCAGCCGGTAGGAAGTCCCAGTGCTTAGAATATGAACCAATGTTTTCAAGGGTATTGGTTTATGACTGCAGTCTCCGGGTCGTGTACGGGTCGTGTGCTTTCTTGGCTTGACTTAACTTACCATCCCGAGCACTCTCTTTCACGTCTGACATGTTGCAGAATAGGTTAAATCATGGTCGGTGCTGTACGGGTGCAGAAGCTAGTGCCAACACGGACATCGCCTTTCTGTGGGCATTGCTATCGGTCGCTGCTAACACACACCAACCATTTTATAATCGATCGCTTATTGTTTCGAGACAAGATATAGTCCAAAGTACTTTAAGGTCGTCCAGCTTATTTGATTGGCTAAAAAAAATGTTCTGGCCCATGTCAACAGTTTGCGCACGAATCACGAAGGATCAGTGTCGGAGTTACTTAGTCCTGAGTGGCTTGGTCAAAGACGGACACGGCACCAGCAGCCAATGGATGTATAACAACAGCTGAGATGTGTATATACAGGGGATGGACAAAATGATACGAACACCATGCAATATAGTATATTTTGTTGCATGTTGGCAACACTGCTTCCGTGTAAATAATGCGACGCGTATGTATTGCACAGTTTACGTGCCAAGTCTTGTTGGTTATATTTCAGTGTATTAAACGCTTTGTTCTGCGACGGTTAAAAAAAGCTATCGGTGAAGTGTGTGATCTCTCAAACTTCGGAAGAGGGCAAATCGTTGGTGATCGGTTAACGGGGGCGTCTGTGATGAAAACAGCTGAATTTTTTAACGTTTCACGAGCGACAGTATCCACGGTAATGACAGCATACACAAAACATGGTAAAACATCATCGGCGAAGAGGAATAGTGGGCGAAACCCAAAGTTAACTGACAGAGACCGACGAACATTAAAAAGAATTGTGGCCAGACAACATAAAACTACCGCGGCAAAAGTGACAGCAGAACTCAACACTCACTTGAGTAATACTGTTTCGACAAAAACAGTACGGCGGGAGCTCCACAAAGCTAACATTCATGGAAGGGCTGCAATTGCGAAACACTTTATAACGGAAGCCAACGCTAAGCTGCGAAAGAAGTGGTGCCACGATCATAAAACCTGGACACTTGATGATTGGAAGAATGTGGTATGGTCCGATGAATCATCGTTTACATTGTTTCCTACAAACGGCCGGGTTTATGTATGGAGAACCCCAAAAGAAGCCTACGATCCGGACTGCCTGCTTCCTACAGTCAAGCATGGGGGAGGTTCCGTTATGATTTGGGCGGCTATATCGTGGTATTCAGCTGGTCCTCTCATTCACATCACTGGCCGGATTACTGCGAATGAATATCTCGACATCCTCAATGATGAAGTTCTTACTATGACTAGCATATTGCTGCCAAACACTACCATATTCCAAGATGATAATGCGCCCATACAGATAGCCAAAAAGGGTTCATTCTTGGTTTGAGGAGCATCAGAATATCATTAAACATCTTCCCTGGCCAGCACAGTCGCCAGACCTCAACATAATTTAACCGTTATGGGGAGTTTTAGAGCAGAGAGTGAGGAGCAGATTTCCATCTCCAACATCATTGAAGCAATTGGCGGATGTTTTGGTACAAGAATGGGACAACATTCCGTTGGAAACTATTCAGACACTCTACGAATCTATTCCGCGAAGAATTGCAGCTGTTCTAAAAGCAAATGGTGGCCCAACACCTTATTAATAAATAAACATTGCGTATATGTCAGGTGTTCATATCATTGTGTCCATCCCCTGTAGTATTGAAGTCTACTGTGTGCTCCGATTTTTGCGCGAAAAGTCACTGGCCCTACTTATTTTACCATGGATCTACTGAAACCAACCCTTTCCATTGGTTCCAAACCATCAGTCGTGTGTACGTCAAGGTTGTAACAGCTTGACATAAGGGGAATGTCCTACGTGTGGAGACATAATTTGTTGTTGAAACTACATTTCGTAGTTTCATAAACAGCTACTGCCGGGGAAAAAAAAATTAACGTAAGCGCAAATTTTTTTTCATTCCGATAATTCGCAGAGCTTCATACTTGTGTTTTCGTAGTGCCAAACAAAAATTCGTTCGTTGCAACGCACAAAATTACACATTTATCTGCGACTAACGGCTGGTGTTGCAGCATTTTTACCTTTTGAACAGAGATCCGCTAATCTTAGATCAATAATGATCCACGTACGAGAGATACGGCTCGGGTACAAGCGAAATATGGCGCATAATGATCTCGGGTCACATGAACCTAGGTTCAGCCGAATAGTAATGCTGCTGAAAACACTGTACAACTCTCACTGGCCCCAATCTCGCGACGTCGGTGTTCCTCCGAACGTATTTATTTAAAGAGGCAGTAATCACGAACTGTAATGATGGCAGTTTTTGCATGCTTTTAATTTACTGAGTGTCGTAAAAATTCTTTTGTGGGGGCAGGGGGTGCTACTGATCAAGAGGAAACAACAGAAAAAAAACCCCTTTTTTAAAAATATAGCTATTTAACCCTGAACCCCTTCATACGATAAAAACTTTGTGGCCCTTTAAAATTTTCATTTCATCACAGTTCGGCTTATAGACCATATTTGTGTTATTATTTATCTGTACGAAATCGTAACTGATTTACATGTTTTCTACACTATTTTCGCAATTACATGCCATTACATGTGAATACTCTTAAAAAGATTTTTGCTAACAAATAAAAAAATATCAAAATGCGATTATTTCCACAACGTGTGAGTTTATAACATTTACAATTTATAGATGTACAGCTGCATTACATTTTGCTGAATTTAAAGACAAAAGAATGACTTGCACACACGAAACACGATTTTTTTTTTTGTAATAAACCTTCCTGCAATCAACTGCCCGTATTTGAGTGAAATTATTTTCGCAGAAACATTCATTTTAAGTCTCAAAATTGGCGAGCAACAACTATTCGATGATCTCGAGGCCGAGGTATAAACCACAGATAATCGGCGGCTCAGGATCGAGCTTTAAATGATCCCGGATCATCTGTTGATCGAGGTTCATGCAACGTTTCTGGTCGCTGATCTTGGATTGTGTGGAAAATTATCCCGGATTATCTATCGATCGAGGTTCATGCAACGTTTGTGGTCGCTGATCTTGGATTGTGTGGAAAATGATCAGGGATCATCTGTTGATCGAGGTTCATGCAACGTTTCTGGTCGCTGATCTTGGATTGTGTGAAAAATGATCTCGGATTGATTCCTGAATCCCGTTTCTGCACCTGGGCTCCAAAGGGTTAACATATGTTAAATCCTGCACCATAGCCCAGATTTACAAAAACCTGCAGTTGCGGAGTTTAAATAGGGAATCAATTTTAAAGAATTCCTGCTAAATACATCAATTTTAAAGATAACCATTTCAAACAAAAAGTATTCTACGTCAAAAAATATTAACAGTTTTTATATTTACTAATTTTTTTCTTTAATTAACATTTAAAATTTACATATCACAAAAACTTATTGATATGTATATATATATATATATATATATATACATTTTTTAACGTGGTAGTGCTTTGTGAGGAAGTTAAGTTGAATTTTCTTTTCTTTGGAACAGTTATCTTCGAAACTGATGCAATTAGAAGGAATTTCTTTAACATTTATCTCCCATTTAAACTCCTTAACTGGAGGGTTAGTAGGCAAAGCCTTTAAGGTGGGTTTACGATCAAATACTGAAGAATTAATACTTGTACTTACGACTCGTTAAGTACATGGAAACTAAGTTTTGCAGTTTACGATTGATCTAGAAACAGTCAAGTCTAGCCAATCAGAACCGTAGGAGGCCAAAGCGGCCGACCTAACGTGGAAAAATGGTCAAGAGAGAAGATTCATTAGACATATTTAATGATTTGTAGTTACTGTTTGTGTAATTGTTTTGAAAAACTCGTGATGGCTTATAGAAGGGGATCCTGATGCCAAGATAGGGGTTTTTATGTAAATAAATCTGAAAAAGGTTAAATAAGACGAATTAAATAACCTCTTCCAAGAAATAAAACATGGCACTAAACCGTTCTTTAAATAGATTACTGTCTCCTGATTAAAATAATTAATTGCATGCGATTACACGATGTCCATGATGTAAATGTAGTTTCCCGCCAACAACAACTGTCGCTGTGCTCTGATTGGCTACTTCGTCTTGACTTGTACTTAAGATATAAAATATAATAATATCTTAATACGACGCGTAAGGTATAGAACTGGTTTCCCTGCATTGCTGCCAACTTTACTGAAAGTGTGTTAGTAAAAATGCTGATTATATATAAAGTTACCTCGTGTTATCAAGCTAAAAACCTCAGTTTTTTAGGAATTCATGGATAATGTTTTTTTTCTTTCTTTAATCATGAAAATAACGATTGGAGTTTCCTGACTCGCTACCTGCAAAGTCGAGTCTGCTGCGTTTACCACTCGAGTCGATCGAGTACATTCGAGAATCGAGTCTGTCACCGACGGTGGCGAGTGGTGAACTGTTGCAAGGTAAGCTGTTCTGTACCCTGTTGCTTGCTAGTCTGCGCTTCCACCACTGCAACGTAGTTCATCAGGTGACGCCACAGAACGCGTGTAATTGGTCCCATGCTTGCTTGTTGAGAATGGTCGAAATGCATTCAGTTTCCCTATAGGCTCCGCAGTGGTTATTGGTTCCTGCTGCGTGCATCGAGGATGTACAGTAGCGAGCAAGCACCAGCTTACCTTGCAACAGTTCACCACGTGCCACTGGTCACCGAGTCTACTCGAACCGTCACATCACTACCTTCTACATTTGAATTAACCCCTAACCATAATATCCCGAGTACGGATGAACGAGTGATATTAGGGACAGTGATATTTCGCGAAAAGATTTCGAGACAAGATACAGTCCAAAGCACTGTAGGGTCGTCCAGCTACTTTGATTGGCTAAAAAATGTTCTGGCCCGTGTTAACCGTTTGCGCACGAATCACGAAGATGCAGTGTCGGAGTTACTTAGTCCTGAGTAACTTGGTCAAAGACGGACAAGGCACCAGCAGCCAATGGAGGTATAACAACAGCTGAGGTGTGTATATAGTATTGAAGTCTACTGTGTGCTCCGATTTTTACGCGAAAAGTCATTGGTCCTAACCATAAGAAATTATTTTCCAAGATCCCGTCAGGTCGGTTATTACAAGGAATTCGTAAGCACTTATCTGACCAGAAATCTCTCCTTTTGCAAACACTTGCAGCGGAAATTTAATGCTTATGTTAAGGGGTTAGTTCGGACACTGTCGCGCGGGAATCTTGTGCTGGCCACCAAGTTGGTCACTTCCGGGCGAGCGCGGGAGCTGTGTTTTATTTCTCTTCGCCGTCGGCCAACGGACTTTTGGCAGCGACCCGCCCGCGTGAACGTATAACCGCAGGACCAGTTTGCTGCGCTCCGGTCGCGGCCCACATACGCGCGGATTGTGCGTGCGTGCGTGCGGGGCGTAGACGTCACGCCGCCCTCCTTCTCCGCGAGCGGCTGAGCTCTCCACGCATCTGTCCGCGTGGCCATGTCCGTGTCGCAACTTCATTTGGCATCCGGCTCCGCGCTTTCCATCCCGCCAGCCCCAGCTCGCCTTCATCAATTAATTTTTAGAAAGCCGTTATCGGTGGTCTTTTGCACGCCGGGTGTTATTTTCAGGCCTGCCGCGCCTCGTGAAGCCGCGTAAAAGTGTGACTTTACAGGGGGGGCCGCGGTGGTGTAGTGGTCAGACCACTCACCTCCCGGCGGGTTTTCATGGGGATCTCTCAATTGCTTATAAAAAAAATATCGATGCTCCATTAGCATGCAATGTTCGTATGATTCATCCATTATTTACATCTCGACAAATATGTCTCACTCTATTAAAAGCTATTTCGATATTAGGGGTGTAATGTATTTCTAGAAATAATTCTGTTATAATTTGAATTATTAAACATAATCCTAATAATGACCCAAAATTTCATCACGATGAAATATTAATTGGTGTTGGTAAGTCAATTAATGAATTGTTTATTATTTTTATTAATGGGGTGGTGTTTACGTATAGGTATATTCATAAGTTATAAGTTATTCGTAATGGTTTTTTATTTGAGTCTGTAAGTATGGAGCAGCGCCAGAATGGAAGGCGCTGCTCCATACTCACCTCGCATCGCCATCATCGGATCTCAAGACCACGATATTAAGAGCCGCCCCCAAATCTCTCCACTAGAGGATGCACAGGAGTCAACCCTACAGGTCATTGAACCCGCAAAACATTCCTGGCCCTAGCGATAGGGGTGATTTTAATTACCACGCGTCTTAGGTGTCTGCAAACGAATCACAGGCGTTTAGTTGCAGGGGCGATATGAAAAATATATTTTTAAAAAAAAATAGCATTCGAAAGCAATTTAACTAGTTTATTTTTCATGACTAGTTTATCAAGTGTTTTAATGGCAAATTTTCTTGCAGACCAATCACAAACGTTCTGCTTTGGTGTGTCAGACGCCTGCTTGGCCCAGTGAAATGGAATGGACGCTTCATGCACCCATGACCGCCAATTATGAACGATACGCGTGGCACACGTGGCAGGACGTTGGGTTCTAGGGAACAGTCGCCGTCTCTACACGCGTATTCCGAGTGAATCACGTAGTACTCACGATAAAGTGCTCACCATGAAGGCGACAGCCAATGAACAATTGTCAGTGGTACCAGTGGAAGGGGAGGTTTTTTTTACAGGTTTCACAGAATTGTCGAGTTTAATCTTGCCATCGACCTAATTCGCGAAATTTTCGGGTGCCTCCTTATTTCGGCACACCTTTTCTTGCCGAAGTATATTTAATAAATATTCGTATATCAGCACCACTGTAATATAACCAGAAATACTTTTTCATATACATACTACATCATCCCGCTCGGAATGAGAATTGTTTTTTTAAACGGTACAGTTGCTTACTGTTTATTTTTAATTTGTGGCGCAATATTTCAGTAAGTTTCTTTTGTTTTAAAGCGCATTTGAGAACAGAACAGTCACGTTTACTAATAAACGTTATCAGTATAACCTATCACCAGGCACTGAAAAAAATCGCGAAAATATTCTGAGCCAGCATATCTTCCAAAGCCTTGTAGCAATTTGTGATTGGGTGATGCATTACCGCTTTTACAGTTATGAGCACCTGTTTTTCCGCGAAAAGATTCCACGGCAAATTGTACTCCAAAACACTTTAGGGCACATCCACGTTTGTGATTGGATTAATTTAGTCGTCACGTGTCTTAGCTGTCTCTGCCCACGAACCACGAACGTTCAGCGTCGGAGTAACTTAATTCTTCGACTTGCCCAGCAGCGTTGCAAGTTAAGTAGACTTTCCACTAGATTTGCTGGATTTTAATTCCTGCCATAGTGGAAAAAATTATGATATGGTGGCCAGTGAGAAAACTAGTGTGTTTTCTTTTTGACTTCGGTAATCGTTATTCACGAGTTGGTGGCATTGCCTCATTAACCTTATTTTTTACATTGTAGTTGCTGTGTTGCTTTCTTGTTAGCTTTGTCAAAACTATAAATACCATGCATGAGCTTTTTCGTAAATACAATTGTGTCAAAAATTGTTAACTTTTTTAACATGTTAAACATTGCTTTAATTTTAATTAAAAGATTGTGCATTGTTGTAATTACGAAATCATTATGTAGGTTTTCATAAACTAGTGGATTCTGGTGGATTTTCATTAGTAATATAGTGAAATTCTCTGTATGAGTGTTGGCAAAACTGGCATAAATAATTTTCGAAAAACAGGTAGCCCTAATCGTTGACAAAACAAACTGTGCATAATGACAACAATGTAAAAAAAATTTCTGTAAACATGAAGTTTCATGTCAGAAATAATGCTTCATTAAATTTCTTACTCCCGTTGCAACTATCATTCAAAACTACGAGCTGATGATTTGGTTCGGAGCGGTAACCGTATATTCTGCTTGCGCTGTGAGGACGGAGCATTAAACGCTATCTAGGGTGATGCCATTTTGAACTCGCTTGACCTTGACACGAATGCACGAGGAGCATAGCATGCGGAACTAAGTGGCGGCGTTCGATAAGCGCGCGAGATAAACAACAAACGCCTCGCGACTTTTTGCTTCCCCTCAACCGGATTTCAGCTTTACTTTTCAGTTGGCACTATCGTAATGAAACCAAATTACCACGTGGATAGTGATTAGTTACGTGCGTTACAAGCAGATGGCTTTCGCGCAGAAATTCTTAATCATTTCATGCGACTATCGAACACGAAAGCCAGCGTATCTCTTTAAGGTGGAAGCAGAGAGGTTTCCAAATACGTACTGCACGCAACTGTAAAACATGCAGGGCTCATTAAAAAGTAGTACATATGCTACCAAAACTGTCACGAAAAGTAGGATTAATTTGGCACATGGAAGGAGAATGTGCATATATTTAACGCTGTAAAATATTTTGCTAAAATTTACTAACGCAAATTTTTAAATTAAAAATTTGAACGCATTTCCATTTTTTGTACATTCATTTCAGTTACAAAAATTATAACTTTCGTGGCTAGAATGAATGTGCATAGAATCTATTATTAAAATATATGATATAATATTAGGACCAATATTTTCGTTCGTACAACTATAGAAATTGTAACAATTGTCATACTTGAGAAGTTTTTTTAAACTTGCTTTCTATAGCATCCAGAATGCAAATCCTTATAAGATTTTATTGAAAATAAAATTTTATAAGGATTTTATAACATTTAAATATGTATATTCTAGCAAAATATTGTCAAGTGTTAAAAAACGAATGCTTTCTTCTTTCATATGCAATACAAAACGTACATTTATGACCATTTTTGTAGTGCGTCTTGTTATGATTTTGATATTTTGTTGATTTTTACCCTTAACGGGGATATAGGGGCGTAACAAGTTATTGATAAGAGTTATGTAATGAACACTATATAAAAGAGGTTTATTTACCATTAATGTTGTACAATATTATTTCAATATAAATATGATTGAATATGAACTGGGGGAGCTATACAAATATACTGAAATAATAAATTATATTATTTTATAAATATTAAACCAGCCACGTTCTGAGTAAAGCCTAATTGGAGAGTCCCACCTTGTTCATGATTCCGGAGGCTGATTAAGATGGCGCAAGTCGACGGCCGGACATACCCATCTTCAGTAGTCTTCTCGTTCCAATGGCCCGACGACAAAAGACACCGCCCAGGGACTACACTGACCTATATCGGCTTCGTTGTCCCCGTTTACTGACCGGTGGAGGGGGTTTCTGTGGTTTGCGATTTCATGACTAATTTCAGCGATCACGGCCCGTGTCCTGGATACTCGTAACAGTCTACTTATTTTTAATGAATCATGCACGTTGCACAATCGGATGATGCAGCACTTCATTGGAAGACTCTGTACTTCTACCATAATCCTCTCTCTCTCTCTCTCTCTCTCTCTCTCTCTCTTTCTCTCTCTCTCTCTAATCAAGCGACATAGGAAAGGATTAAAAAAAGTTAAAGGACAGAGGAGAATACTAGCAAAACTAAAACTATGTTCGTAATGATGAAGATTTTATAGACTTGCACAAAGTAATACATAAGCGAAAATAAGTGTGATTTTCTACGTTTCCCAAACATTATAAGATGTTCTTAAAATAATTTTATGATTTGAATGTGCCCCACGCAGATACTATTTTGTTACAGAAAACCAAAAGTATAGCATATAAAACGCATGCACCGAAAATACGTTTGCCTGGAGAGGGTAAAAGATACCAGTTCGCTGTTACTGGGTTGCAGAAAACCTACTATGTTGTAAATTTTGTGTCTCCAGTTGTTATGTCTATTAGCCTATCTGTATTTGGGCTTCGTCTTCGTTTGTGGTGTCTTCGTTTCGTCGTTCCGAGTCATTAGCATTTACAGTATCTGTAAATATTGTCCTCATTCTTTGGTTGATTACTCTTTCTGTTGCTTTTATCTAATTTTATCTGTCACTACAGACGTAATTCTTTCTGCACGATTTTCTATGCATTATGAACTTAACCGATGACATCCTTCCTGAGTTTATTTTCCGAGCATATTGTTTTCGCCATATTCTGAGTCTTCTCATAGCATAAACGCTCTTCAAGGACGCTAGTCAATAGTAACAATTTCTTATTTAATTACTTGGGAATTCTTTCAACAACACAATAAGAAGTACTGTGAGTAGATAGGTAATGAGTAGGGCCAGTGACTTTTCGCGTAAAAATCGGAGCACACAGTAGACTTCAATACTACATACACACATCAGCTGTTGCTAAACCTCCATTGACGGCTGGTGCCGTGTCCGTCTTTGACCAAGCCACTCAGGACTAAGTAACTCCGACACTGAACCTTTGTGATTCGTGCGCAAACGGTTAACACGGTCCAGAAAATTTTTTTAGCCAATCAAAAAAGGTGGACGACCCTACAGTGCTTTGGACTGTATCTTGTCTCGAAATTTTTTCGCGAAATATCACTGCCCCTAGTAATGAGAGATCTCGCGCAGGGGCTTGGGGCTTAGGAGGGTAGGAGCCATATGGCATCAGGCGGTGGACCAATAGTGGCATCTGGCAGTGGACCAGAGGTGACCTTGACCTCCATCCACCATCTTGGATGACATCACGGCCGCTATCTTGGGAGCCAGTACGCCGTCGTCTTGGATGTCAACTCATGCTCTATCATGCAACTTAAGTAAAGTTTTTACAATCACGTTGAAATAGTTTTCGGCACTACACGAGTCCATACATAAGCTGATTGCCTACATACTTTCAGATCCTTTAGTCATAGGTATTCCTATGAAATCCAGTATGGCGTCGGGGGATGGACACCTACAACAGCTGTTTCTAATATCACAGTTGAATTCGCCTTTAAAATACACGCCAGCAGACATGCGACACATTATATCACGTCTCTAAATTTTAAAACTTAAAGTATATAAGATTTTTTGTACCCAACATCGTATTCGAACAAATTGACTATATGACTTTGATCTAGGTCACGGCTGAAACCTATAATACGAATGACTATAATTTCGAGGGTTGGAAAATGGTGGTCATTTCTGCTCATAAAAAATACGAGGCAGAACTCATTTTTCATCTCGGATAGACTTGCACTGGTCTGACATGTTACAAATTTCCATGTGCCTATTTCCGGCAGTCGTTGAATGATGTCCAACTGTGCCTCTAAGTTCGTAGCTGCCTTATATAGGCATAATGCACTTAAAACATGGTCTGAGGAAAGGCAACCACTGTCATGTATTCGTGGCTGGGGCTCGTCACATAATATCTTTAAAAAACCTAAGATCAAATCCTATGCCCACTAAACTCAATGTGGTATCGAATACATGAGGATAATCAAATTGTATGGCATCACATTATATAAAAATTCAATGTGCTGCTGGTCTTTGCCTCATATTAATATTTTCTGACATAATATTCGAATTCTCTTTGAAAATACGAATCCGTAGACATACTACTCGATAAGCTAATTTAAAAGTTAAATAAAAATATTCGAATTCTCTTTTAAAATGCGAATTCGTAGACATACTGCTCGATAAGCTAATTTAAAAGTTAAATTAAAATGTATTTATTTAAATATACGACCTTTTTAAAATTATGATTTTCTTAATCTATGTTCGCGGCATCATATACTACAAATCCGTCTTGTAAATACCAATCCACAGACACATTGCTCGGCGTAATCTTTTATGTAAGTTTTAAAAGTGAAATAAAATATATTACATTCAATACAGAACTTCTATTTATAATTTTTTTTGTATAATTGATGAATGTAACATCATAATCAAATTATTATTGAAAATACAAACCCATAGACAGGTCGCTCGGTACACTTTTGTCTGTAAGTTTAAAAGTTAACCTCATATTTATAAAATTATGCATTTTCAGTGCCTTGTCAACATGACTGTTGTATAAGTTAACAGGTTATTTTTTATATATAAATCATTTATACGTGTACTGGCTCCCATTTCCTGGTGGCTCAGTCGGGAGATGGTGGTCAACTATGCTTATAAGAGGGCTTATAGCATAATTGACCCGCCATCCTGATCGTTGTCGAGAGCTATGCTTGGCATGCAAATTTGGTGGCTATATCTTAGACCATTCCGAAATTATAGCTAACTATGCTTATAAGAGGTCTGAAGTTAGCATAATTGACCCTACCACCCTCATGGATGGTTCGTGATTTATGCGTAACTATGCTTATAAACTGATGACATCTCGCACTTTATATTTTTTATTACCTCTCGTATAGACATATCCCAATGGTTATTTTCATATATACTTAATTTAGACGTGTACTGGTACACATGTCCTGGTGGCTCAGTCGACTAGGTCGTCTGTCTACCAATCCAAGGTGCTGCAATTCGCAGCTCCTCACCTCTACAGCTATTTATATTGTATTAAACCATATCAATTCGATAGAGGCGAGTGTCTGCATACAGCAAATGGAACATCGTCCTTATTCTCCAGTCGACACCAGCGCTCCTAGCAGCCGATGACGACATCAAGCGACACTAGTACTGCCTAGCAGACAGTGTGGGAATCAAGATGGTGCTCCTGGTGGGCAACAATAGGGCGGCTAGCACAACCCAGCAGACGATATGAGAACCAAGATGGCAGCAGACGGAAAAACAAAGCGTCCTACAGACATCCAAGATGTTAGCCAAAACAGCAGACGATATCCGGTTGGAGACAGAACAGGCGAGAAGGAGTGACAGAGCAGGAGGTACCAAGATGGAATGACAGAGCAGAAAAATTGAAAATTCTAGAAACAAGATGGCTATGTGGAGTGATAGAGTATGAGTTGGAATACACTATGGCAGCGTACTGGCTCAAAAAATGGCGGTCATTGTATCATTCAATATTGCGGGTGTAGGTCAAGGTCACCTTTGCTCCACTTCCAGAAGCCACTTCTGGTCCACTGCTTAATGTCATATGGCTCCTACCCTCCTAAGCCCCAAGCCCCTGAGAGAGATCTCTCATTACTAGAGACCTGAAGAATTCGCGGATTCATTTTGGGACAAGCTAGAACTCAAAACACTTGCGTTTATATAACTTTAGCCATTGGCCCACGCGGTATATGACACTTCCTGGAGAATACTGATCTAATCATCGCCTTCCCCTGTGACTGCAGGCAACCAATGTGAAGTTGATGTCGGCATATTTTTACATAAGACTGTAGAGTCTAGCCTGCAGTTCATTGAACTCGCGAATTTTTCCGGTCTCTACTCATTACCTATCTACAACTGCGTATTAACTGGCGTATCTTATGCGGCGATCCTCCTTCCAGGCATCGATAACCAGAGAGTAGTTAATATTCAATATTAGAAAAAGGCAGGTCGTATATTCACGATCGAATAAAATTAGCCAGTGTTTTCGAGGCCGACGTCAGTGGATTTCAAAACGGAAGTCATTATAGTGGAATAATAAAAATTATGATGTTTTCCAAAGTAATATTTGAAAATCCTTTAACAGTTTATTTTGTTAATAAAAGGGTTGGTTTCTCGAATTACACCCGAGGTGTCATAATTCAATAGGGGTGCCAAATCGACTCCGAGAAGGTAAATATACAGAGGTGAAACGGCCCTTGTGTCTTGATTGTTTACTTCATACTACGAAAGGTTTCCTATTGGCTGAGCTACTGGCTGGTAAGTAGATTACCAGGCGCTGATTGGCAAACGGCGTTCNTAATGTTTTCCAAAGTAATATTTGGAAATCCTTTAACAGTTTATTTTGTTAATAAAAGGGTTGGTTTCTCGAATTACACCCGAGGTGTCATAATTCAATAGGGGTGCCAAATCGACTCCGAGAAGGTAAATATACAGAGGTGAAACGGCCCTTGTGTCTTGATTGTTTACTTCACACTACGAAAGGTTTCCTATTGGCTGAGCTACTGGCTGGTAAGTAGATTACCAGGCGCTGATTGGCAAACGGCGTTCCGACATGTTGCTGGCTAGCGACGCCATTTTTCTGGCGTGTGCTTCTGGATTTCGCAGCATTAACGGCTGTTTCAACTCTATACTGTTAACTGCTCTGTGGTTAAGATGTAATTCAGTCGTTACCTGCTTATTTACAAGGAGCGTTAACTGTCTGCTTGTCACGTTCATTATAGGCAGGGACAGGTGTTTTTCGCGAAAATATTTTTGGCAATTCTAAGACTTAAATATCCTACGTCCACAACCACAACTTCTTTTGGTTATTGGCCGCGTGTCTACGTGAGAAAACATGTACTTATTTGACTGGGCCAATCGTAATAAAGGACTCCGATACTGACCGTCCATGATTCGCAGGCAGGCACTTGAGGCACGTGACATTTAAAATCATCCAACCACGAAAGTGCATATGAACAAAAGTGTTTTGGAGTTCCTACAACTGGTCTTGAAATATTTTCGCGAAAAACACCTGCCCCTAATTATAGGCAATTTTCGGTGACGTTTCGAGTAAAATCGAGTACAAATAAGAACAGCACTACCAATGCAAGAAAGTTTTATACTGATGAAAGAAAAGTTATTTTCTTCGCAGTGTGCTGAGTACAGACGTTGAACTCTGTGGGCCTCTTGAACGGTTTTTGCTCTCTGCTGCCAAAGCGTGCAAATACGTTCTGGCATTCTTAGCACCAAGGACACGTACACGACGAACGGGATTCAAAATACACGCTCAGACACGATTCGTTCACACAAGCTGTCGATGCGACCTGCTTGTACCGTTGTTAAGAGTAGGGGGAGTGGAATGGAGGGGGGAAGGGAGGAATGCATGTTTAACATTTAAATTTTTATTTTGCGAAGGAAGTTTTATTAAATGTGTTGACAGCACATTACCTTCTTATATTACGTTGAAATTTAAGCCGTCTCAATTATTTATGTATACTTATAACTAAAAAAATAAACAATTAAGTTGGCAAATTGTTACTATTATGTGATGTATGGATTTCACGCAATACAAATGAAGTCCTCAAAATTTTCTTTGACGTATTTATATTCGAAGAAGAAAAGTCTAAAATGTCACTTAAAATTAGAATTTTGGTGGTAGGAGTGGCATAATGTAATTATCACCCCTACTTTATGCCGATATGCTACATAAGGAGTGGGGAAGAATAAGGATTAATTGCGAAACTAAACTAATATTATATCTAAAAACTTTACAAATTGGTCCACCGCTTGGTAACCAATAATTCGAACTCATAAACTGCCTGTCGGAAGGTAACGCCTTAGTGACCTCGATGACGCAGTCACTTTCCCCTTACACTTCGGGGGGCCGCGGTGTCCGAGAGGTTAGACTGCTCGCCTCCCACTATGGCGAACCGGGCTCAATCCCCGGCCGGGTCACTCCGTATTTTCGCAAGTGGGAATCGTGCCGGACAATGCCGCTGATCGGCGGGTTTTCTCGGATACCTCCCATTTCCCGCGTCCTTGCATTCCCGTGCTGCTCCATTCTCACCTCATTTCACACTCATCGATTCTGGGTAAACTAGCGAATTTGAAAAACAATTTTTAATGACCGTAAATACGACGTTCCGGCTTAATATTGTTACCAGAGTTTAGTGCTGTTTTTGCTATACGTAGGGCTACCTGTTTTTTCGCGAAACGATTTTTATGCTTAAGCTCGACTTTGTCATGTGCAAGCTTGCAAATATCCTTCGACTATTGGCTGCGTGTCTTTGTGAGAAGACATTTTCTACTCAACCGGGCCAATCAGAATAAAGCTACCCCTGTCACTGAATGTCCGTGATTGGCTGGCAGACACTTGCGATGTATGCGGGTCAAAACCGCCCACTCGCGATCCAGCGTGTTTTAGAGTACAACTAGTCGTGGAATCTTCCCGCAAAAAAAAAAANGGTCAAAACCGCCCACTCGCGATCCAGCGTGTTTTAGAGTACAACTAGTCGTGGAATCTTCCCGCAAAAAAAAAAAACAGGTGGCCCTACATATGTCTAGGACCAGTGACTTTTCGCGTAAAAATCGGAGCACACAGTAGACTTCAATACTATAAACACACCTCAGCTGTTGTTATACCTCCATTGGCTGCTGGTGCCGTGTCCGTCTTTGACTAAGCCACCCAGGACTAAGTAACTCCGACACTGAACCTTCGTGATTCGTGCGCAAACGGTTAATACGGGCTAGAACATTTGTTANCCAGGACTAAGTAACTCCGACACTGAACCTTCGTGATTCGTGCGCAAACGGTTAATACGGGCTAGAACATTTGTTAGCCGATCAAAGAAGCTGAACGACCCTACAGTTCTTTGGAATGTATCTTGTCTCGGAATATTTTCGCGAAATATCACTACCCCTAGCTATACGCATAGCCAGAGGTTACTTAACTTGAGGTTCTATTTTTATTACATAAAACAGTGAAGTGTGGTTTCTTAACTTATCTTCTTCTGTATAGGGACAGATCCAAGCTGCTGCAGCTTGCGCAGTCGAACTGGAACTTCTACGTCTTCCAAATTTTCTGGGCATTTCACTTCTCTTCCCACATCCCCCACGCAATGTCCTTCGACCTTGTGGCAGTTCGGAAAACGACATCCGTGGTAAGGCGCGTTAGGCGAAGGTGCCGTGAGGTTCGAATCCCGGATAAGCCACGTGCATGGATGTGTCGTTCTTATAGTTAGATTTTTGTTTGTAGTGCATGCGGGGTGGTTTCGCAGTTAGATTCCAGGCACAAAAAGTGGACTTTGAAAGAACGCAATTATAAAAATAAAATGTAGTATTTAGCACTGTCCCTCTGTAACCACCCGTAGAACGCTCATACAGATTATACAGTTCCGGTGTTTAGCTATCACTTATGTATCTGAGGCTGGCATAGCAATGAGGAATCGGTGAATCCATGACAGCGCTCAACTGATATCGTTGCTTTATTCAGCCCGCCAGAAGCTCATACTCGTAGCTCAGGCCAAACTTAAATAGATATTTTTCTGCTGATAAAAAAAGAAACAATACAGACCCCGATATAATTAAATTATTTTACCACGAT
Source organism: Clitarchus hookeri (assembly GCA_002778355.1). Lineage (NCBI taxonomy): Eukaryota > Metazoa > Arthropoda > Insecta > Phasmatodea > Phasmatidae > Clitarchus > Clitarchus hookeri. Next base: position 207,770 of record NQII01002409.1, on the reverse strand, counting down.
TTAACTAGAAAACTACATAGCATTGGAACATTTTCCGTAAGTTGAAGACAACTTTTTGTATAATTACTAAGAATAACGGCATGTACTGTACGTTCTGTTACACAGGAAAGAACATTTGGTTGAAACACGGCCAACCAAGCACATGGTTGGCAAACACCTTGACGGCCATCTACTGGTGAAAGTCTGGTGTGGACCAACAAGACGACGGTACGTGAGACTAAGAGACCAATAGAACAAAATGTTCCTTCAATGGTGAATATAGGCAACTCACTTGTAGTGTAAAATTTTCTTATTCGAGGAAAATGTCATTATATATAATGCGTACAAGTTGAACAATGTTTGGTGCAACTGACAGCGGTGAAGCGAAGCGTAGATGGAGCAGCGAAGGAATGCAGCAGTGAAGGAAACGCGAGCGCCCAGAGGAAAGCCACTGGGCAACGGCGGCGTTCGCAACGTACAAGAGAATCCAGAGATGGCCCCGCCGAGAATCGAAACTTACCACCTATGTACACGCGAAACTAAAATGGCCGGCTTGGTAAAACGACGCTGCAGGTTTCTGACCAATAATTTACGCTTGCCAGCGGCGACATTACGGTTCCACTCATTATGTGCCTCGCTCGCACAAACAAACCTCCAGACATGTAAATGCTGTTCACGATAAAGTGAACAATTTTGAAATCAACCTTAGATAAAAGTCGCTGCTGCTAATGGGCGCACTGAGTGACATGCACCCAGTAAAGTTACCTTAGATAAAAGTCACTGCTCCTAATGGGCGCACTGAGTGACATGCACCCAGTAAAGTTACCTTAGATAAAAGTCACTGCTCCTAATGGGCGCACTGAGTGACATGCACCCAGTAAAGTTACCTTAGATAAAAGTCACTGCTCCTAATGGGCGCACTGAGTGACATGCACCCAGTAAAGTTACCTTAGATAAAAGTCACTGCTCGTAATGGGCGCACTGAGTGACATGCACCCAGTAAAGTTACCTTAGATAAAAGTCACTGCTCCTAATGGGTGCACTGAGTGACATGCGCCTAGTAAAGTTGGTAACGTTGGTGGGAAAGTAGTTCCAGGTCTTAACGTCGAATTAAAAGTGTTAGGCAACCATTTGTGATGATTACCTAAATTATTTCTTTCGTTTTCTGTTTTTTTTTTTTTTAATGCGTCCAAGTGTAAAAACTAGCAGATTTGTAAAATATTTACATTTGTAATAACTTTACATATTCACTTGACCAACGCATGAATAACGTGATCAGGCCCACGTCGGTGTTAATGTTACATAACGCGGAAGAATACACAATGTGCATACAAACAGATCTTAAGNCGTGATCAGGCCCACGTCGGTGTTAATGTTACATAACGCGGAAGAATACACAATGTGCATACAAACAGATCTTAAGCAGGGCTTTTAAGTGCTCAGTTTACCGTGAATAAGCTACAGGGCTCTAAACTGTTCTCGGGATCAACTCAAACAAATTACTTATTTTTACTTCCAATATTATCTTGCTATCTCTCGATAAGTCTACACGCACACAATTTGAAGCACTTGTTGAATAGCTGCGCCTTATCTCCAATAACATCACAGGCAGACGATAGTAGGCTTATTATTTCAGTTGTGCCAACTTCAACTCCTATGATCATTAGTTTTCGGATTAATTAATACACACATATTGGCCTATAGTTGAAACCCCTGCTTGGTATAAGTTTTGGTGTTAAAGAAAACATGACCACGTGAATACGTGCAAAAACATTACCATGATGGAACCAAATTCTTGTAGAAAATTCAGTCGATGACGAACCTTTAACGCTACATTATCAATTAAAATTTTACGGGCGAAAACAGGATTCTGTACGACAGCAACAAATTAACAAATGAGATCTGCTCAAGCGAGTGGTTAATTGTAAAACATATATTATTTGCATTATATATCTCTAAACTGAGAGTATTGTGTAGTTTGTGTGCTCTCCTAACGACGCTCGCCTTAAAGTCAAATACCGAAGGTTTTGAAAAATTGCTGTGAAGTTGTCTGCAACTTTGACTTTCGAGTACATCTGGTACTACTCGTAGCCGCTTGGACAAAACACCTTTTAGTGACTATAATTGCCCTTCTGACACCAACTTGTAATGATGATGGGGCGGCGGTGGCGTAGCGGCCAGGGCGCTCGCCTCCCACCACGGCGATCCAGGCTCGATCCCCGGCGGGCTCACTCCCGGATTTTCGCATGTGGGAATCGTGCTGGACGATACCGCTTGCCGGCGGNCCCGGCGGGCTCACTCCCGGATTTTCGCATGTGGGAATCGTGCTGGACGATACCGCTTGCCGGCGGGTCCTCTCGGGGCACTCCCGCTTCCACCGCCCTTGCATTCCAGTTCCGCTCCATTCTAGGGCTTCACTTCTGTCATGCCTGGGGATGACGGTTACCTACGGGTCCCAGCTGGAAATACCGTCACTCGGAGGGTGTTGCCAAGCCCTGGGTGCACTCCCCACACGCCATTTATTTATTTTTTGCTCTAATAGACATTGTCTTTACGTCATCTCTTACACATCTTGCTGATTCGTTCGTGTGTGCAGTGCCAATTAGCACAGGAATTTGAATGCATTGAAATGCTTGGGTAACGCCCATGAGCTATTGCAGAATGAATTGCAATTTTTTCACCTCCAACCTTATTAAGTCGCTTCGGACTCCTGGTACTAGCTGACGATATGAAGTGTGCGTGTCGACACACACACCGACTACGGTGGAATGATACATTCTGCTTCGCGTAATTATCAAAATCGTGTCAAATAATATAATATGACGAGCTCCAAGGCCTCGGAGGCTACGCGTTTTTTTTTTCTGTAGAGAAAAAAACATCAGATTAGAATTGTGGATTCCTTATGGAAAAAAACAACACTGTAGGCAATGAGACAGGTATAATTGTTCAGCTAATAATTTTCTCTTTCCCAACACGTAAAATTAAAAGTACAGTTTTTTTTTTTCAAATAGCTTTACTAAACAAACAAATTTAAAAATTTGAATTTTTTAAATATTTTATGAAAAAAATCTATACTGTACTTACAGATAGCTGTGTGAAATAATCCATCATTAAAAAAAAGTACGTGTGTTTAAGTTCCGTATTCTATTTGTTTAAGAATTAAAAAGAGATTCACGAATTACCTCGAGTGTCGCATATACCGCTCTGCGTCTCTTTTCTTTTCTGCACATGTGAGACGAGTGTGCCAAAAAAAAAAAGNCAAACTCTTACGTGGAGAGCGAGCGTGTGTACTACGTGTGTGCAGATTCTGCGGAGCTGCTCCCCCCCTTCCCCACTGCTACGAAACACCCACCCCCTGCCCCCTCGCGCTCCTGAAACGTTGCAAGGCCGGGCAAGGTCGTCTGGGTTCGCGAATATCGGTCCGTCTCTCTCGCACACCCGTTTCTGCAAGGTCGCTTCCCGCGCTTTTATTTTCGCACACGCGCGCGTGAACACACACACACACGGAGGAGCGCAGTGACGTAGGTCGCGGAGTGACTCAACCCGCCGTCCCTGACCAGGCCTAACCAGGAAGACTGTTGCGGTAGATCAAGGTTGTTTCGCGATGTATATTTGTACGAGTGCCCNGGGGTAGACGTCTTCCCCCCGCGCCGGTGTGTGTGGTGGGGGTACGGCGAGACGGGAAAAGAGCCCCCGCTCAAGGTCGGGCGTGCTAAAAAAAACGAGTTTCGCGAAATCGGCGCCGCGACGTAGGAGTGCATGTTGTGGCCGGTGGTGGAAGGAAGGGGGGGAATAAAAAAGAAAGAAAGTCTTGAAGGAGGAGAACAAAAGGACTGCAGGCTCGGAAGGGGAGGTGATCGCGGATGTTTCGAGGAATTTGGCGGCTTCCGGAGTGCGTCGTGAGACGCGGGGAAATTTTCGGGATGTGGTTTTTTTTTTCTTTTCTGTTTTTTTTTTTCGAAGTGGGGCCCGGCCGAGGGGGCAGTCGCTCGCCGGTCGTCCTGTGCGGAGTGTCGCGAGTCAGTGCAGTGGTGGGCGCCCTTCCACGCTTTGGCTCGGAGACGTCCCCGGATATCCGGCCGACCCGCTGCTCTGGTGCGAACCCGAGGACGAACACCATTTGCAACCCCTGCGAGGCGAGGTAACGCCGGGAGTAAACGGCTACACACACCTGTGCGACAACCACGTCACATGACTTGTAAGTGCATGTATGTTGTTCACGATCAATTTAACATTATCGAAATCAACATTAGGGTATATTTTAACGGGATCACTTACTGGTACGCGCGTAGCAAATTTGCTAACTAAGGATGGAAAGTAGTTCCATGTTTTAATGTTGAATTAAAGCTGTCTTGTTAACATTTGTTTACCCTAAATTATATATATTTTTCTTTTTTTTATTAAAATGCATATTTAAATGTAAGGTTACCAAATGTTGAAAATATTTGCTTTTCCAATAATTTGACCGACGCATGAATAAAGTAACGAGGCCTACGGCAATGTTGATTTCACATACGGTGGAAAAATACACAATGAACATATGAGTACATATTAATCAGGGCTTTAAAAAATAATCTGTTTGCCGTGAATAGCCTGCATATACCAAGTATGACTTTAACCACACACTCTCTCGTGTACCAGATNAATACACAATGAACATATGAGTACATATTAATCAGGGCTTTAAAAAATAATCTGTTTGCCGTGAATAGCCTGCATATGCCAAGTATGACTTTAACCACACACTCTCTCGTGTACCAGATTTTTTTTTTTTTATAATTTGTATTAATGTAACTGAAGAATACCAAATAAAATTTATACGTGGGGTTTAAGTTTTATTTCACACTTTTAAAAGCAAATTTTTAAAAGAAAAAAAAATGCATATATTGCCTCTATCTAAGCACTGATTAGTACTGTCTTTAATGTTATAGTCTATTTGTGGTTCCTTCACACTTTTTTACCTTTGAAAAATCACCTCAGGTAGGAACTCTTTGCGTGTTTTCCTAAATATGCCATGCATCACAAGCGTTTTATACTTGTTTTTTTGTAAATTGAACTTTTACTTGCAGAATATATTATCCATAGATTTTAATATTTAATTTATAATTAATATGAATAAAACCTGTGTGTTGGTAATGCCTAGTAAGAAATAACTCCAATGCAAAAATATTGTTAAAGTGAGTGCGCACGAATGCGGTGCGTTGTGCCTTTGATGTAGTTTTCTACGCTGAGGCGGAGTAATATCCTGGAAGTAGAACTTTAGGAAGGCTTCAGAAAAGTTGGAAGTAACCCGTGAATGGGCTACTGTATAGCAGTGAGTTAGGAAACTTAGTTCCGTCTAAATTTTTTTGGAATAACAGTTGGTGGAATGGTGAAATATGGATGTTTTTTTGACGATAGCACTACGTCATCGTATTGGCGCATAAACACGAGCCACTAAATATATGGTTTATTTTCACGTGGAGCGGAAGGATACATCGTGGACTGAGTATAGGCCACGCTACAATCTAAATAACTATTACCATAACTACTGCCATAATAAAAAAATCCTGTGCTACAACTGACTTACGTAATAAAGCCAGATGTTTTCGCTCCTCGGCCAATATGATTGAACTTTCAAATGGAAATTTTTTTTTAGTTATTTAAATTTTTGCTTTTGTAAGTTGGCTAACTTGTTATATCCCCCCCCCCCTTTTTTCCCAAACTTTTTTTTTCTTTTAAAGACGTTCGGTAGTAAATATTCGTGATGGAGACATAAGAGTTATTGGAGCAGTTGCTGTTCTCATTTTCACAATTTCACAAATGGACACAATAATTATTAAGTCAAACGTATGTCTAAAATCGTAACGGGAAATGTACGGTTGTGATAGTGAACTTATAGTGTGTAGTATTAAGAACGGGCTCTGATTGGCTACGCATAGAATCTCGCACGGTAAAGTTGCAGCTATAAGTTGGCAACGGTTATGGGTACTTTTAAGCGTGGTTGTAGCTAACAACTTTGTTCAAAAATTATTTGACTCTTTTTTTGCTATGAAATCCTTTGGTCGGTAAGAATTTTTCTCCTCCAAATTACGATGCACTGCAGCAATGCTGTAATTTATGTTTGTATGGTAAAACTTTACTTTNAAGAATTTTTCTCCTCCAAATTACGATGCACTGCAGCAATGCTGTAATTTATGTTTGTATGGTAAAACTTTACTTTAAGGAAATCAGCTATTGTGGTGTTTTTAGCTCTTAACGTAGAACACAGGCAAACCACTAGCATATTTTCTTCAATTTTGTACTGACGACCGTGTCTACAGGTTTCGTTAGAGAGAGGGAATAATAAATAACTCTTACTTCCTGCATTAGAACTCTGCGAGGACCTGCATTAGAACTATGTTAGGAGTATAAACGTGTTTTCCTCTATTGCCGGTAGGTTTAGATTTAAGTCGTTAAGCCCCCTCTACCCTTTCCAATAAGCTCAGTGGCACAAATCGGAAACGTACTAGCAAAAAACCGAAAAAAAAACGTTAGCGAGTAAAATGTACACTGGCTACAAAATTGTGGTATTTTCACGTATATGTAATTACTTCAACAGGTGTTTCATTTTTCGTATAAAGTATTGTTGAACTGCTCTCAGAGTTCGACTTTTTCTGCATAACACACAACTAGAAAACATAAATACGCTTTAGTCATTATAAAAAAATTATATTCGTAACAAAATACATTAAACATAAATACTTTAACTACGCATATCACTCCATGTAAAACATCGTCATTTCAGGAAATTTTTCCTAGACTCTCAATATCGCGTAGGACATTACCTAACTAGCATGTGTATTATTTCATACAATGAGACGTAAAAAAAAAATAGTGGCAACGTCAGATTTGTGTTTGTATGNAAGAATTTTTCTCCTCCAAATTACGATGCACTGCAGCAATGCTGTAATTTATGTTTGTATGGTAAAACTTTACTTTGAGGAAATCAGCTATTGTGGTGTTTTTAGCTCTTAACGTAGAACACAGGCAAAACCACTGGCATATTTTCTTCAATTTTGTACTGACGACCGTGTCTACAGGTTTCGTTAGAGAGAGGGAATAATAAATAACTTTTACTTCCTGCGTTAGAACTCTGTGAGGACCTGCATTATAACAATGTTAGGAGTATACACGTGTGTTCCTCTATTGCCGGTAGGTTTAGATTTAAGTCGTTAAGCCCCCTCTACCCTTTCCAATAAGCTCAGTGGCACAAATCGGAAACGTACTAGCAAAAAACCGGGAAAAAAACGTTAGCGAGTAAAATGTACACTGGCTACAAAATTGTGGTATTTTCACGTATATGTAATTACTTCAACAGGTGTTTCATTTTTCGTATAAAGTATTGTTGAACTGCTCTCAGAGTTCGACTTTTTCTGCATAACACACAACTAGAAAACATAAATACGCTTTAGTCATTATAAAAAAATTATATTCGTAACAAAATACATTAAACATAAATACTTTAACTACGCATATCACTCCATGTAAAACATCCTCATTTCAGGAAATTTTTCCTAGACTCTCAATATCGCGTAGGACATTACCTCAACTAGCATGTGTATTATTTCATACAATGAGACGTAAAAAAAAAATAGTGGCAACGTCAGATTTGTGTTTGTATGNCAACTAGCATGTGTATTATTTCATACAATGAGACGTAAAAAAAAAATAGTGGCAACGTCAGATTTGTGTTTGTATGACGTAGAATACTTAAGAATTCATTGGCGCATACAAATAATCAATTGAAATTTTAGTAAGTTCTTCAGGAGGTTTTGTCAGTAAAAGTTGTATGTATATTTATTAACTCTAACTTTCTTGAAAGGTGGTCATTATAATTGAATCACACATCTTGCGCTTCGGCCTTGTTGGAGCGAGTCAGTAATTTACGGAATATTTTACTCTACGACGAGATAAAATATTTGGTGCAATAATGGCAGCATGTTTCGAACAGAATACAGTAGCTTCTTTCCGTGTAAGTCAGTAGAGCGCAATTCCATTCACAAAGAAAGAAAATTCGCTCGTTGCTGCAAACGTGCCGACTGGATATTAAAATATCTTAATGTTGATCGGCAGTTGTAGGCCAGCGTATAAACATTGCATATTGTCTATTCGCGGTTTCTTCACGTTTTTTGAATCAAATCTTGGAAAAGACACATCATGGATGACGTTTTTTGATGGACTCCTAAATATGCCATGTTTCACAAGCATAACTTGTGTTAGCATGGAAGTGCCTACGTTATTTTTAATTAAACATAAATTTTATTTATATTTAATTTATAAATTATAAAATTTTAATGACTAATATAAATCAAAATATTGAGAGAATAAGTGCGTTGGTAATGCCTAGTAAAGTATGGTTCTTATGAAAAATGGTATTAAACAGAGTGCGCAGAAATACGATGCGCTGTCCCTTTGGAGTAATTTCCAAGTGTTAGTTAAGTTTAGTTTGCACGACGCGGAGGAATATCATGCAAGTAGAAACTTCAGCAGGGCTTCAGGAAAGTGTGAAGTAACGCCCGTGCACGTCGCCGAGGAGCGCTGTCGCCGACAAAGGCGTCGGCGGGAGCGAGCACCGGAGGTCGCCGAAGACGACGGCAGGCCGCCAGTTCGCAGGTAGTGCGGTCGGGTCGGGCCGGCGCCGCGGGCCGCGCCAATTCGCGGAACTGCCGCCCCTGCGAAAATTCCCACTTCCTCGCTACGAAGAGACGGGCGTGCTATATTACACGTGAGTGTGTGTGTGTGTGTGTGTGTGTGTGTGTCGGGGAGGGACTTCACCGACGGAGCGCCGACCACCGCCTTCTTTTCCTTTGTTCCAACGCGGCTCTTGACGCTTGTCCCCCCTGCTTTGTTCTCTTCGTCTCTCTCTCTACCTGACACAGCGATATCACTACGCCGTAGAGAAGCCACAGAACGCCAATAAGCTGCTATGGTCTATTCGCGGTTTCTTCCCGCTTTTTGAATTACACATTCGGACGTGTTTGGTTGTTTCCTCGATATGTTGTGTATCACAAGTGGTTTTTTTTTTTTTTTTACTCCTGTTAACATAAGAGTATTTAATTTTTTATTAAACTGAACTGTTACTTGTATTTTATCTATAAATTACGATATTTCATTTGTAATTAATGCCAACTAAAACAGGGAGAACATGTGTGTATGCTGGTAACGCCTAGCAAGAAATAGTTCTCATGCAAAATATGATTAGTGTGTGCGCGCGCACGAACGCGGTCTGCTGTGCCTCTGGTGTATTTATATCGACTTTGTTTGTGTTAAAACTTTAGTATTCTTCTAGTCAAATTCCAATAGAACTAAAATAATATATTTTAAAAAAATATATAATTTTTATAAAATTGCTAGTTTGTTGAAAAGTGGAAGGTAAATAAAGATGTTGACATTTCTGTATGCAAATAGCTAATTACACGTAAGTGAAATGGCGTGAAGGCACAACGTAGATTAGAGCTGTTCGATACCATAAAAATTTTATATAGATATTTTTCCAAACAGTGACAAGGTATTTTCCATATATCAATAATATAGAAGTTATTGATATTATCGAAATTGTCGATAATATCATATTTATCGACGTTAAGGAATTATCGATAATACCGAAATCATGGATAATACCGAAATAATTTATAATACCGAAATCGTCGATAGTATCGAAATCATTTATATTATCGTTAATTTCGTTATCGTCAGTATCAGTGCCATTTAAATTCCAGTATCGTTGAAAATATTTGTATCTTTTAACTTCTGATATTACTGAAAACATTTATGTGAATATTTATCTGTACTATCAACAATTGTAAACTACCAGCGACATCGGCATCACATAATGTAACACAAAATTATACCGATAGAGTCTTAGGCCATTTCACCAAAATTAATTATATTATTAATAGTACAATTATAAATAAATAAAGACATTTATAACATGCACATCATTGGTGTTTTAGATAGTATTGGTGCATCAGAGCAGACTGTTAAGGGTCGATGGATCTTGAACGAGAGCATAAACGACGAGAGCATAAACGAGTGACTATATGGCCATTCCAACAACCACTGACATAAGTTGCCGAAACCCGTTTTACTGCCNGTTCTTGAACGAGAGCATAAACGAGTGACTATATGGCCATTCCAACAACCACTGACATAAGTTGCCGAAACCCGTTTTACTGCCTCGTGTATCTACTATTACACGTGACGCGACAGTGCACAATTCAAGCAGCGCCCACTCCACCTGCAAAAATACACGAGACGCAACTGCACTGCACAGTGGACGTGTTGCTAAGTCAANTTAGTCAAAAAACTACATAAAAGAAGTGAGTGGGAAGTAAAGATAATATCTGCGTATGTACATATTAATACAAGTAAAATTGTATTGCAATATTTGTGTGTATGTATATGTATCTGCGTGTGATAAGACTGTTGTTAATATACATTTGCTGAAAATAGTAAGGCTGGATTTACAATGCCACGACAGTCCGACATCACAGCCCCGACACCGACGTAAATATTTCAACAGCCAATCAGAAGCAAGGTCATCACGACAAAATCACGGCTCCGACAGGCCGACAAAAGTAGATTCTTTTTCTACTTTTGTCGTAGTCTGGCTCGCTGGGCAGCATAAATAATAACGTAGACACAACCTTACAAAACAGAATGTCGTGCATATGTCACTGCTGTGGGAAATTTTACTCTAAAAATATGACACAGGTATGTACTGATTATTGTGTAGAAGAAAGATGCCTGGTTGTTGATGTGACGGAAATAAATAATGATGGAGAATAGTATATNGTGTAGAAGAAAGATGCCTGGTTGTTGATGTGACGGAAATAAATAATGATGGAGAATAGTATATTTAGATAGCTTTCGACTGTTTTCTCAACAAAATAGTGTACAATATATTGTGATTTCTATGCATTCCAAAGAGAAAGTATAGCACATTACTGGCCATTTTAAGATTTGCCGACAGCTACGATACGCCTGTCGGATGGGAACTGTCGGAGTATTGTAAACACTGAACACATAATGGTGGCGGATATTGTCGGATGGACATGTCGTGTCCGATTGTCGGAGCATGTTCGTCGTGGTATTGTAAATCCAGNCGGATATTGTCGGATGGACATGTCGTGTCCGATTGTCGGAGCATGTTCGTCGTGGTATTGTAAATCCAGCATAAGAGATAATTTGATCACGTAGCATTATGCAGTGAAGTGTAATAATCATAAATTTAGTTTCACGGCAAATCTTGATATTTTTCAAACTAGAATTTAATATTACTGTAGTTATTTCAACAAATATTAAACAATATTTTTTAACTAACCCAAGTTCTTGTCCTTGGCTGAAAACAAATGAATCGCTAATTCTATAAAATACGTTTTAGTCTGCTTTCCGATGAAAAGGAAGGCTTCTTCTTGTCTACGTGTTTGTCTGTGGCGTTTGCCTGTATACGTTAAACCACTCCCCTAAAAACTTGCGATTTCATGCACCGATTTACAGCAGAACTTGCTACCCCAATACACAATTGTAGACGTCCAGGACTCGAATCGAAGTTATCACAGTGTGATTCGATACACTTACAGTACACAGTAATGACACCTGATTTTTTTAAGTTTTCAACCATGCTGTGTACTTATTTTCCAAATTGCTAACTTTCAAAGAACATTAGGTGAAGTTTCAACATTGGTACTTCAAAACGACACATCAGCATCGAATTCAGAAATTCTCGTAATCATTAGCCCGCCATTTTTGTAAGATAACGCCACATGAAAATTATAGTTGAAAAAAAGCTGGGGGAAAAAATAAACCTTCGGAACTACTCAGTCGATTTCACACAAATTTCTACATTTATGAACACTGCCACACATCGCATTTTCAGACTGCAGAGCATTGGTATATGCTAAAGTCAGTGACATGATAAACATTTGTGAGTTTGTTCCTGAAGAAAACAAAGAATATCATCAGGTAATCTCAACTGAATGCTGATTTATGATACAGTGCTTGCATCGTTTCTTGACAGTGTATTTATTGGTTTTTGGTGAATTTGTGCTGATTCTGGCTGTTTTAACTCAAACATATAACATATTTGTTTATATTTAACTATTTTATTACAAAACTTAATAATATATATATTTTTTTTCATTTGTGCATTGTTTCATAATTGTTCAGAATATTGCCTTAATGTATACTAGAATTCTTCATACTTGATTAAAACAGTTTAGATATTACATGCAACCAAAAATGTGTGTTTTCAAAGACTTTCCACAAATGAATTTACAATATAATTTTTATGACAATTGTTAGTGTTCTTTTGTACTCATCACAAATGGTTTAATATGCTAAGAAACCATTAGTTCTGAATTTTAGGTGGTTTGTATGAGTAGGCTGATCATTATTCCCTGAACTGACAATATAAACTACATAGCTACACTATGAATGAAATCAAATTTTTGAAACTTCAGAAACCTTGGCATTTCAGTAACTGTGTAAATGATTATCGTGACAAAGAACACAACTTCATAATAACATTTTATGATTGCACGTAATATGAAAATGACGAACATTACAATAACTTCTGTCACGAAATAATTTACCAAGAGCATAGGAAAACACGCCACTTTTTACTTAAGCAGCTGCTTGTTCATGGCTAAGAACACAAGTTCATTGATATGTTCTGATCAAAGACAGTAACGTGCGTCCGTCGCAATGTTTCCTGCGCAGCTGAAAACTCGCTCTGATGGCACACTACTAGTTCCAATCAAGCAGAGGTATTTTTTTTAGCTGGTGTTGCAAGTTTCGGGAAGTAAACAGAATTGAACTTACGTCCCAGTAAAGGGTTGTCTTCTANCTTCTCAAGTAGCACTCTATTTCTTTTTTTACCATCTACTATTTCATCTTCAAGTTTATTCGAGGTTTAAAATGTATACAGACTTAAATTGCATGAAGCAGCACATTTTCCAGGTCGGCGTATTTTGTGAAATTTCGAGAATTTCTGGGACAAGAAACTACGTTTAAACACAGCAGAAATAAATAACAAACAATGTCGCTTCACTAAGAATTTGTATAAATTTTTTTTATTTATTACGTTAATGAATACTTTATTTCAGGAGATACAAACTGACACGTGTTGGTTGGTCGTGAACCGCTATTTGTTTACACACGAGCGCGTACCAGGAAAAAAAATCCCAAAAACAAAACAATGAGCCAACTAACTTAAACGTTGCGCAAGCCAGGCGATGATAATAAAGAGTTGTAAACATTTGAATATGTTACAATCACGCCATATTTTATTCTTACTTGCATGCAAAAAAGAAAGACTGAATTGCAGGCGACAAGAATGTTTTAACTTTACGACTAGCAAGACGTTCAAACATGGAACTGCTTCTCGTGGTTCGCTGCCAACGTAAATGCGAGTATTGTGGTCATTGCTTACGTTAAAATATGTGCAGTCACGGGCAGAGATTTTTTTTTTCAAAGGTTGATTCTAATAAGAGTGCTCACTTTATCGTGAACCACCTATAACACTGAATGCCTTCACCAAGATGTGGTGGTCCTGAGATACGAGTGTGGGTAGACTGCTATCTGTGTTTAGTTGCGGACGAGTGCACCTGTCGTGAACTGAGGTTTGTTCAGATTGCCGGTCATGTACGTAGTACATTAAATTAAGTTTACAAAGTCCTGTAAGTCATCGTGTTCCACTGTAATAGGCATCTCAACACTGTTTTGGTTGTAACGTTCGACGGAGGCGTTTCCGGACCGGGATTACCTATCTCATATGGATACTGGTGACCTTCATCATCCCTGAAAGTTTGTAACATCACCCCTATTGCATCCTGTATAGTATTTGTTATATCGTAATACCAGTGTCATCAATAATGTCAGCCAAATATTATATATATATATATATAGTAATCTATATCAGGTGAATAATATCTTTAATGCAGATGGTATAGAGGACGTCGATAATGAAGAGGATGCCGATAACACAACTGATTCCGATAATATTGTCCACGCCAATAATATGAGGTCGGTAATATTGACGTCGATAATATCAAGAATAACGATAATATAGGAAATGCCGTGTATTGTAAATTTCGATAATATCGAAAATTTCGATATTACTGACAACTTCGATAATGCCGAAAATTTCTATAATACCAAAAATGTCGATAATACCGAAAACTTCGATAGCAGCAAAACATCAATATACCGATATTTTTCAAAGTTACAAATCGATCGATAAGTAATGTTTCATATGGATAACCATCGATATATCAAAATATCGAACATCCCTAACGTAGATAGGCTAAGTACACAGAGACTAAACGGCTTGACGTTTATTTTGATGTTGGCATACCCATTCTCTTAGAGGATGCGTGAGGTTCTAAGATGAACCTGTGTCTCATTGCCTACTGGATGTTACGAAAGTTTGGGCTGACGGCTTGTTACCAGGCGCCGATCGGTGAACGGCGTTTCTCCATTTTGCTGGCCAGTGACGCCATGTTGCTGGCGTATCAGCGCTTTTTTATGCTAATAAACTCAGCTTCGTAAAACAACAATCACGATATTTGTACAATAAAGTGATTTTTCCCTACGTTAAAACTGCGTCATTACTGCGAATTTTCTTTATATCTACGCGCATAACGCAACCGACTAGTATGCGCCAGCTAATTTAATTTATGGAGCAATTTATAGAGTTCCTATACTCATTTTCATCACCCAACTACGGTGAAAAAAATTTTATACGTGTGAAATAGTTTGACAATGCATTGTAGCTGATGAGCTGATAATAAACTCCACAAATCAACTTTTTATTCTCCTCGCGTCAGGTTTATGTGCACCGCAATGACCGTTACTGAGCGTGTTTACCGTGACAGCCATTTGTTATTCAAGAATTCCGAGTATTTTTGACAACTTCGCGCCAGAAGTGCTGTTTGCCATGTCAACAAACGCCGATAACGTGTTATCTCGAGCCAACTGTTTTTCCCCATTACGCAGCTTCTTCGCCTCGCCTTCGTTTTCGTTCCGTTCACGCGAATGTTCAAGAGAGTCGACGAAACGGTTCCGGGGGAATCACAACTCAGCCCAACAGCACCGAATACTTTAGAATTGATAGAAACACGTCAAGCTTCCGCAACAGACTGATTTATTTGTTCCTTTTTAGCACATACATAGTTACAGTTCAATATAGATGGCGCCACTAGACGTATTTATTTTGATACCAACTACGGAATACCAACACCCCCACTTATCGAAATAAGCAAGTTATTTGGATAACATAGGCACAATACCTATCTTGTTCATAAATTTATAATGTTTTAATAAACATACCCCCTTTGTCAGCAGGTCAGCAGGCATTTCCCCAGTGGGAATATATTTAATTTTAACAAATTTATTTCTAACAACATCTCTTATATAGTGAAATCTTACATCTATATGTTTGGATCTATTATGACACTGGTGATTTGTGGCCAGTTTCAATGCACTTTGATTGTCACAATGCAAAGGAATTACACAATGACTATCAGTAAGTTCATACAATAACTTTCTTAAATATACAGCTTCTCTTGATGCTTCTGAGAGAGCAGTGTACTCTGCCTCAGTACTGGACAGTGATACTGTTTGTTGCTTCCTACTCTGCCACGAAACAGCTGATCCTGACATAATAAAGCAAAAGCCTGTATAGGATTTTCTATCTAAAGCATCACTCGCCCAATCGGCATCAACAAAACCTTTTAAGTCTAGATCAGTATTACTATATTTTAAACAATAATGTTTAGTTCTTTGTAAGTATCTTTGTATCCTTTTAGCATAGTTCAAATGCACTTCGCTATGACAACTATTAAATTGGCTAAGGTAGCTAACTGAATATGCTATGTCTGGCCTAGTCAACANTTAAATATACAGCTTCTCTTGATGCTTCTGAGAGAGCAGTGTACTCTGCCTCAGTACTGGACAGTGATACTGTTTGCTGCTTCCTACTCTGCCACGAAACAGCTGATCCTGACATAATAAAGCAAAAGCCTGTATAGGATTTTCTATCTAAANTTTCCGTTAAGGAATACAACATTAAATACACAATTACTTTTCTTTAACAACGGGCATTGATTGCGATAATGTCCTTATTCTTTACATTTATAACATGTTATTGGTTTTGATCCACTCACCTTTACTTTCGATGTTGACGTCGGCGCGCCATANCATTTATAACATGTTATTGGTTTTGATCCACTCACCTTTACTTTCGATGTTGACGTCGGCGCGCCATATTGCCTTGCTCTAGTGTTGCCCGAATGAAATTTATTTCCCGCAGCAAACGCAGTGCCGCCTGTCGTTTCATTTCCATGGGAAACTGCCATGTCAAGTAACTTTGACTTAATGACGTCAGCAGTTATCGAAAAACCCGAATGTTCTATTGCCATAATCATGGGAGAAAAACGATCTGACAAACCTGCCAATAATAGCGATCCCACCCACTCATCACTGATTTTAAAACCTGTGCCATTTAACTTGTGTGCTGCTTCTACCATTTGCGTGACATAGGTGGTCATTGAGTCACAATTTTCAAGTCTGATAGATATCAGATGGCGAAGTAAAGTTATCTTTCGAGAAAAACCTGAGTCATCGAACATGTTCTTCAACTTAGTCCATAATTCTGCCGAGCTCCTGGTATTCTTGATATGCACATACAGCGCGGAATCGATCGTTAAAATTAACTTTGCCTTCGTCTTGGCGTCATCGGCCGGCTTCAATTCGACGTCAGGCACCGCCATGATGTAGTGTTCCATGCCTTCTAACACCAACAAATTTTGAGCCGCGAAACTCCACTCGTCATAGTTTTCCCTGCCTTTTAGTTTAGGCACACTCGCAATATAGCTCGAGGTCATGTTTCAGCGAATTGACGTTACACTATTTCAACTTTTAAACTGATAAAATCACGTAAAAAAAAGGATTGCCCATAACCTGATAGAAACACGTCAAGCTTCCGCAACAGACTGATTTATTTGTTCCTTTTTAGCACATACATAGTTACAGTTCTATATAGATGGCGCCACTAGACATATTTATTTTGATACCAACTACGGAATACCAACAAGAATACAGAAGAGAAATATAGTCTATTCGCGGTGTCCTTACACTTTTTTGAATCAAACCGTCGAAAAATCAGCCCATGTAGGTATGACGTGTTTGGTTGTTTCCGAAAAATGTCATGTAACACAAACGTTTTATATCTCTGATAACATAAAAATGCCTTATTTTTGGTTAAATTGAGCTTTCACTTGTATTCTGTTTATAAGTTTTAATATTTAATTTATAATAAATATGGATAAAACCGTGAAATAACAAGTGTGTTGGTAACGCCTTGTAAGAAATAGTTTTTATGCAAAATACACTGAAGAGCCAAAAAAAAAAACTGGTATAGGCGTGCGTATGTAAATAACAGAGGTATGTAACCAATCAGAGTAACGCAATGCAGTCGGCAGCGCTTATATAAGACAACAAGCGTCTGGCAAAGTTGCTAGATCGGTTACTGCTGCTACAACGGCAGGTTATCAAGATTTAGATGAGTTTGAACATGGTGTTATAGTCGACGCACGAGAGATGGGACATAGCATCTCCGAGGTAGCGATAAAATTTGGATGTTCGCGTACGGCCATTTCACGAGTGTGCCGTGAATATCGGGAATCCGGTAAAACATCAAATCTTCGACATCGCTGCGGCCGGAAAAAATATCGTGAACGAACGGGACAAACGACGACTAACGAGAATCATTTAACGTGACAGACGTGCGACCCTTTCTCAAATTGGCGTAGATTTCAATTCTTCCTCCATACCTTCAGACATTAGTTGAGTCCATGCCACGTCGTCTTGCGGCACTTCTGCGTGCTCGCGGAGGCCCTACACGATATTAGGCAGGTGTACCAGTTTTTTTGGCTCTCTAGTGTATTATCAGACTGAGAGCCCACGAATGCAGCGCATTGTCCCTTTGGTGTAATTTTCTGGATTCGGTTAAACTCGGTTTGCGTGAGACGAAGGATTATCCTGAAAGTAGACCATTGACAGGGCTTCAGAAAAATTGGAAGTGACCGAAAATGGACAATAGCTGCTCATTACGCGAACTCCAGCCTCACGCGCCAACAAAATGGCGACACTGTCCAGTGACGCGTCGCGTCAGGGCGCTGTTAGCTGCAAAGTATCTTATTTGCCAGTCAGCCGGCAACCCATATAACAGGCAACGCTTCGCAACACGCAGTAGCCAATCAGACACGAGCCTCGTTCCAGAGCCTCGCGCATCCAACCAGAGAATAGGCACGCCCTCATCAAAGGAACAGCCACGCCATGTTGCCTCTGTGTATATGTCTACTCTGTGCCACTGATGTGCCAAGAGGATAGGCGATCTCAGCAGTAGCAGACGACCGAGAATGGCGGTGGCATACGATAATCCTAACTAAGAAACTTGTAACTTCCCTATTATCTACCGAGGTTGTGGAAAGACTGGTTAGTACTTTTCATCTGAATTAATTGTCCGTACCATGATTTTTACAAATTAATACCCCTGTGGCTCCCGCTTACCTAGAGCTTTTTTCCGCGATCGAGGCCGAGAGGCGCGGGGGCGATAAGGGCGACACTGCCACGCGCATCAAGTGCGTCATCTCCGCTGAGCGCAAGGCTTTGAACTGGCGTGCAGTGTTCTCGTCGTACTCGTGTAGCTATGGGACTTTTAGTGGTGACCCTATAACTCTATTTGTGGAAAGTCTCTAGGAAGGTTCAATGTAGGGCCCTTGAGTAGATTTGTACGTACCTGACGCGTATATTTTGAGATGCAGCTCTTTGATAAAGTCGTTTTTGGCTATGTTGGGGTGCTCCCAAATGGTGTTTCCATTGCGCATGCGTGACTTCTGAAATCACTCAACAGCCCTCGTCCGGAAGTGTGTGTTCTTTTCGTAGATGGGTATATGTGACACACGTATAATACTTTCGTGGGGAAACGTGTATTTGGAATAAACTGCAACACAGTTCAAGCACCAGGTAGGCGTGAGTCGTAACATCGAAAAACACATCCGTTGCTAATGACATGACAACAAAACACGTCGGGCAGAGCGGACGCCGGGGCCACGGCGGCTGAGCGGTTAGCCTGCTCGCCTCCCACCAAGGCAAACCAGGTTCAATCCCCGGCCGGGCCACTCCCGGATTTCCGCATGTGGGAATCGCGCCGGACAATGCCGCTAGTCGGCGTGTTTTTTTTTCTCCAGGAATTTCCCGTTTCCCTCGCCCCTTCATTTCGGGGCCCCTTCATACTCACTCCAACCACCCTCATCGGCTATTAAGAGTCTCCCAAATCTCTTCACTCATAGCGGACGCCATAATTTCTACTGCTGACCGAATATCATAGTTTAGAATATTTAAAAAAACTGATTGGTTGTTGGCGTTCCAGAACGGTTTCTTGGTAACCAGTAACCTCAGCGCTGTCAGTACGGAGGTGAAACAGACTCACTTACAAACCACTTGAAAGATTCGAAGACCAGGCAAGGGATATATGCTGTTTATGGTAAAGTGAGCACTTTTAAAAATAAATATTACCATGCAAGTAATAAACACATTGTATATATTTCACCGGACTTCAAAGCTAACGTCCACGACTACAATAAAAATATATTAATTTACTATTAAGCCAAATGATAAGGCTTAAATAGTGCTCACTTTACCGTGAATAGCTTATAATAATACAGACTCACTACATGCCGATGCTGCTTTGTATTTTCTGAACCGGAATACATTTGCGGAAATTTCTTCATTGGACACATGCTTTAGCAATTTTCATTTCAGAAAAACAACACTTGTAAAGTTTTCTTTGACGTTATTTTCAGGCAGGCACGATGCATAAAATAAATTCCTAAGCTGAGTAAACTTCTCCGGGCCGCAGATAATCGAGGAACACGATGCCAACCACGGGAATATATTTTCTATCGTATTGGGGCCTATGTTCCGAGAATTTCCCAGGTCGTGCCGTATTTTATTCGTGGCATTCGTTGTGTCATGCCCGAAAATTTAGAAGAGGTATTCTCGGATTTAAAAAAAAGTTTAAAGTGACGGGTAACGCACCACGATTCGTGCTAAAGCGTGGGCAACCGATTTATGTTCCAACGCATCTGTTCTCTGAAATACGATCTAAAAACGGGAGCCAATTCTGGTTTCTGCATCTGAAGGGATCGAAATAGTAAACAAAAAGCTGTGACGGTAGCAATGGCGAACCTTAGGCGTGTTGGCGAGATGATTTGTTTCGAACGATTTGTGGACGCCGCAGTGACAAGTATTCCCAGAAAGTGGCCGGCCCGTGGTGTCTGCAGGCCGATTCCTGGAAAGCGCAGGTTCGTACCTGTACACGAGCGTCTTTCGTGGCCAAGAACAACAGCTTCTCGTACAGCCCGATTTAAAGCTGAACTTGTGCCGTGTGATTGGTCGTCGAGTAGGCTAGTGATTATAGACCATTCACGGAGACTTCCAACTTTTCTGAAGCCCTGCTTAAGTTCTACTTCCTTTATATTCCTCCGCCCTTTGCAAACAAAGCTTAACCGAGTCTAGAAAATTACACCAAAACGACAACGCACCGCGTCCGTGCGCACTCAGTGTAATAACATTTTGCATAAGAACTATTACTTACTAGGCATTACCAACACACCAGTTTTTTCACTGTATTTCTTCATGTCAATTATAAATGAATTATTATAATTTATGAACAAAATATACGTAAAATGTAATTTAACAAAAAATTAGGGTCTTTTACATTTACAGAAGTATAAAATACTTGCGATATATTGCATATTTAAGAAATAAGCAAACACGTCATACATGGGGTGATTTTTCAAAGGTGCGATTCAAAAAGTGTAAAGAAACAGTGATTAGACTATAAAAATTTTTCTCTGACAAGATGGTCAGAGTAATCACTCTGCAGTTTTGGGACACAGTCTTGAGCGAGTTAATACATTTTGGGACGGCCAAAGAGAAAAGTTCACTCGCTTAGTTAAAGGTGGTCTTACAACAGTCCGTCGCATCCGTCAGTCGTCAGTCCGTCTGGCAGTCATCTGTCTGTTTATTCGTCCGCCAGTTGAAAAAGCGATTCACAACAATCCGTCGTCTGTAAATCCTTCAGTGTGACAATAACTTATCATCGCAATCTTTCTTAGTTGGAGATATATTTTGTTTGGAAATACATTTTCACGAGAGAAATATATTGGGGAAATATTTTTTCTACATAATAAATATTTATACAGATTTTTTTTTTTTTTTTACTTTTAATATTTTTCGATGTATAACTAAGGTAAGTAAACACAGATCCACCACTTTGCATTTTATTTGAAAGTGCGTATTCACGTCTAAGGAACGTTGTCAGTGCTCAACTGTGAGTACGTCGAATGTTAAAGTTTGGTAAATATATGAAGAATGGACGGATATAAAAAAAAGCAGCCCTACGATTGGTTGGAGATGACGTGACCGCCGGGTGGACAGACGACTGACGGATGCGATGGACTATTGTGAGTCGAGCACACCGTCTTGGAAGGCCGTCGTCCGGCGGAGCAGCGTGTGGTGAAGGCGGGGCGACGGGGTCTATCACCGGCATCAGGCGACGGAAGGCGCCGACGCAACGGGCGACCTTCGACCCCGGCGGACTCTGGACCTGAGGTGATAACGACCTCAGAAAAAGCGAAGCTGTGCCCCCCCGCCTCTGCGAATATCGCGGAGACGGCCGGCCAGCCTCGCCGACCGTCGTGAACGTAACAGACCCTCCCTCGCACTGCCCACGCCACGTGGAGAGATCTGCGCGGCTCTTAACCTCGAGGAGGGTGAAGTGGAGTGAGTATGGAGCTGCACCGGAATGCAAGTGCGGGGGGAAATGGGAGATCCCGGAGAATACCCGCAGACCAGAGGCGTCGTTCGGCACGATTCCCACATGTAAAAATGAAAAAAACTCGGGGGGCGACTCCGCCGGGAATCGAACCCGGTTCGCCTAGGTGGGAGGCGAGTAGTCTGACCACTACACCACCACTCTCTCACCCCTCTCCACTTCCTCCAGGCCACGTCTCACGCCACTTGTTAATTATTTTTTTTCATTTCTTATCGATTTTGTTAAGTTATTGGTAAAAATAACAATTTTTACCGACGTGAAAATTTTGCGATCAAATTATATGTAAGGTACACTCCGCAGTTATGTGTAAATTTGAACCTTTCTGAGGGGTGTGGGTGAGAGGGGCACAGAGGGCAAGTGCCCCCCCTTTTTTTTTGTCTCCCTACCCACCTTCTCAAAACCTGTAAATTGGACCAATTCAACAACAAATCAACCTAGGCAAAAAATGTAACTGTTTTAATATTTATCAGCTAACCTTTCAATATAACACGCGTTTTTAAACACGGGGACAATCCTTCGGCAAGCAATTCCTTGCGAAAATGTAACACCAAAAATTAATGGATAACTCATCCCCTACAGTTATTATTTAGAGAACTATGCGCTCCCAAAATTTGAATTTTAAAATTCTTTTAGTTGAAAATATTAGAAACCACTCGTTATTAAGCAACAAATCTGTGAATGGTGTTTTGTGTAAAGGAGATCTTAGATCTCTAACAACGCGGTGGGTAACATCATCTCTCTTCCTTTTGGAAATGGCTGTTGGCACCTTAGGTTTGCATTATCCTTTTTAACACTACGTTATAAGCCACTTTTAAAGACAACTCGTGAATCAACAAGTCTAATTTAACAAATAAGGTTGTCCTGTCGGGGGAACTCTTAGATGAGCCGTTTGTGAGATAATTCACGTTGAACATTCGAAGCAGAACGTGTGGTGCATACAAAGTAGGCAAACCACAACGCAGAGTAAGGCAATTCAAATGAGCACTTTTCAAGGTCACGCCTCACTTGACGAGAAAAGTGATACTTACATTTCAGTCTTATATTTTCGTCAGGAATGAACTTACGAAGTTTGTCCCAGTGTTTTAGAAACACGTTGTACCGTGTTTTTCACCTGAAATGTTAAAAAAAATTTGTTTCGATGCGAATACACACGAGTTGTCACTAGTGTGATGTGTCTTCAGTAACTGAAGGATGTTACGAAATAATAAAAAATGTTGCGACCTTTCCTTTTGTGAGTTCTAACTTCGCCACTGCGTTAGCTGTTTCTTCATTGGCTCCCGCCTTGTACAGTAAGCAGTCAGTTTTATCCCTGGCAGGTTGGTACGTGATTCGGAGCTTGTTTTCACGCAGGTCTGCTATACTGGCCCAGAGTCGTCCACGCCGCCTCTAATGAGCCAATCGCTGGAAAAAAAAACTCAACTATAAGTGTGTTTAATGTCTACATTATCCTATGATCAGTTTGCAAAATTTTCCTGTCCTTAGATATAACTGAAAACATTGGAAAATCGTGAAAAAATGTGTTTATTTGCTTAACACTGTTTGCCTTACCGTGTACCGTGCCTTACCTTGCCTTTGTTCCTCAGACACGCAAAATAGCTCAAACAGACAACACATTTTATGAATGTTAACTTGGAAGGTTACGCGATCATTCGAGACCCGGAAATTTCGGGAATTCATTTCAGGACAAGCTACTCTTTAAACAAGTGTACATTTGACTTCCTTTTCCAATTGGGTCGCAGTTTGAAAGCCACGCCTTGCACTAATTCGACGCAGTAACTGGACTGCAAGAAAAGGAGCACCAAACCCCGTGCTACTTATTCTGGGGCTAAACTTGGGCATCAGCCAATGAGCTACTAGTTGAGGCTCTAGTACGACAAAGAATTTGGCATCTAGCTGGTTGCCAAATGAATCCGCGAAATTTCCGGGTTTTCTAACGATCACGTATTAAAATTGCTTCACCGCAGATATGGAACAGGTGGTGCTAACACCGTGCTTGAAAACAATGGTGCCTCGTGTATGTAAGGAAATGCTGATAAAATGTTGGTGTACAGCTGGATATTCAACAAGTTTGCCTGCGTTTGTAAGAGGACTATTTATTAAATCACCGAAGAAGAAAATGTTAGTTTCATGTTCAGTGTCGGAAAAACTACGCTTGATAAATGCGGCATGCCGATCAACCAACTGGTGCTCAGCCGTACGCCGCGTTTACGGGCTTACGTGCTAAGAAGTCCTAAATGAAATTGAGTCTAGCAAAGGCAACGAACACACGTACACACGCGTGGTTTACCCAGGATTTGAATCCGGAACCTCACGAGCCGTCGAGCACTAAGGACCTCTGCCACAAAAGTTCGTCCGTCCTCCAGCGGTAACGTGAAAAGAACGCTTTCCGCTTGAATATGGTTCGTTACGCGAAGCTCTGCTCCTTTCCCTACACAGGCACCTACAAACAAAACTGTTATGCTCTAGTTAGGGGCAGTGATATTTCGCGAAAAGATTTCGAGACAAGATACAGTCCAAAGCACTGTAGGGTCGTCCAGCTTCTTTGATTGGCTAAAAAATGTTCTGGCCCGTGTTAACCGTTTGCGCACGAATCACGAAGGTTCAGTGTCGGAGTTACTTAGTCCTGAGTGACTTGGTCAAAGACGGACACGGCATAAGCAGCCAATGGATGTATAACAACAGCTGAGGTGTGTATATAGTATTGAAGTCTACCGTGTGCTCCGATTTTTACGCGAAAAGTCACTGGCCCTAGGTATAGGCTGTTCACGGTAAATTGAGCACTTTTTAAGCCCTGTTCGAGATCTAGCTACTTCAATGCACATAGTGTATTTTCGCACCATACATGAAATTAAAATTGCCGCGGGCCTGATCACTTTATTCATCCGTCGGGCAAATGAAACCGCGAAATTATAAGATTAGTAAATATTTTGCAAAATTTGCTAATATTTACATTAGGCCCATGTGCATTGAAATAGAACAGAAAGCAAAAGAAATCATTTCAGTATGCTCGCAAATGTTCACCAAAAATCTGTTGTCACTCTCCCTACCTGCATGTGTTTTTAACTAGCACACGTAGTGGCATGCGCCCAGTGAAGTTGGTAGCGACGGAGAAAAAGTAGTTCCATGTCTCAACGTTGAATTAAAAGTCTTTGGTAAACCTTTGTCAATACTACAATGATTGATTTTTCTTTCTGATTTTTAAATTTATTATAAAGTTATGGATTATAAAATTGGTAAAAAAATTACCTTTGTAATAATTTTACAGTTTTCCTTTACTGGCGCATGAGTAAAGTGATCAGGCCCACGGCAATGTTGATTTTACAAATGGCGGAAAAATAAACAATGCGTTTACAATTAGATCTTGAGCAGGGCTTTCAAAAGTGCTCATTTTACCTTGAATTATTTATAACCCTTTTGATTAAACTTTAGGACAAGAAACTCTTTACCCTCCGTCGTTATCAACTTTACAGACCGCACGCTAGTCAGCGTGTCAGATAGGGGCAGTGGCGTTTTTCAAAGGTTGAATTTCAAAATTGCTCAACTAATCGTGAACAGGTTATATTTTTCTCTTCTGCTCATATTCCCAAACAGCGGCTCATGATTTGCCAGCTCTACTGTCAAGATCACAAAATTAGACCAAGATGAGACGTTTATTTACATTTAGCTCTCCAACACATCGGTTTTGTAGCAAAAGTTTATTTTGCATAGTACTTTCGTTACATTAAGGGCATTCAAGAGGCTAAAATTATGTTATACATTTTCAGCATGCAACATTCTTTTTCGCAGTGACATGAAATAACAGGCTGAGAAAACATTACAATTAAGGATTATGACGGTGGAAAAACGAATAAAACAAGTTATGTTAATCATAAAGTTTAACTTATATACCAAACTATAAAATGTCCTCAAGATCTAGAAAATTTTGTCCCTTGAACTAGTTAGGTCATAATATTCATAGCACGTGCGTAAACAGGTGTGGTGTGCCAATCAAGAGATTATTCATGACGTATATTTGTCACAGTTTTATTTATTTATTGAGCGAAATAGCCATTCAGTGTTGGGATCCATTCACTTGTTACGGGGCAGCTGGCATGCGCACTCTTACCCCTAATGTTTCGTGTATAGGATGTTCACGACAAAGTGGGCACTTAAGATCTTTTCAACAATTTTTAGTATAAAAATTGCCACGTGGTTAATAAACACAGTGTACAGTTTATACATTTTATAACTTTCAAAAGTTAACGCCAGAGGGCACAATTAAATATAAGTTTTTGTTATTTATGCCTGCTGGCAGGGTCTTGAAAAGTGCTCACTTTACCGCGAATAGCCTAAGCGGGTCGAACCCGGGACTAGCTTAACGTGTACGCAAAGTAGCCGCAAGACTGCAAGGAAAGGAGGTTTTTGAAGTGAGTGAGGGGAAATTCCTCTTCCTCTTGCTCTCCTCTCCTACCCCTTCTCACATTCCCCCTGTCTCGAAAACACATTCACGATAAACCTTAAAAACACAAACAGAAACACGATGTCCGACAATCGGGAGGCGGAATACAATCAGGATATTCATTACTGCGGCCAGGCCGGGCCTGTCATTCAAGAGGCAGGGTTGAGGAGCGGCGCGGCGGGGCAGGGGCATTGTCCCCCGGGGAAGAGGGAACAGGTTCCCATGGGAATGGCCAACAAGAGGCCCTCGCGATTCCGGCAGGAAGGCGACGAGAGGACGAGCGAAGCTGGTCGGGGCCGCTCCTCCCTCTGGCAAATTCTCACAACAAAAGGCGCGGCGGCCATAGACGTAACGTCTTCGTAGGTCAGTGTCGGTGGTTCGGGAACCGGTCGAGCACCTGGGTTGGGGGGTGGGGGGAGAGGGTTGGTCGGTGCAGGAGATGACCGTGTCAGACGCCCCGCCGGTGCTGAAAAGGGCTCGCGTGTTCCTGGACTCCCCGCATGGCAGCCGGTCCTCCCGGTGCAACTTACGAATTTTTTTTTTTGCGTCAATACGACTTCGATCCGGGGGGGGCCACGGTGGCTGAGCGGTTAGACTGCTCGCCTCCCACCTAGCCGAGCCTGGCTCAATCCCCGGCCGGGTCGCCCCCGGATTTTATCAATTTGGAATCGTGCAGGACGATGCCGCTGGTAGCTGGGTTTTCTCGTCGATCTCCCGTTCCCTCCTCCTCACCCGCCATTGCATTCCGGCGCTGCTCCATATTCACCTCACTTCGCCCTCATCGGCTCTCAAGACACACGATGTTAAGAGCCGCCCAAATCTCTTCGCTCACTCACTTCACGCAAAACCCACTGCCACTGAATAAGTATACAGAAATGTAATGGAGTGTCGGTCCCTTTTGCTGTTGGCGTAACTATTCTCTGGTTCGCTGCGCGAGGTTCTGAGAACGGGCTTTGAGCCCGATTGGCCACTGCACGCTGCGGAAGTTTCCTTATTGGTTTGGCTGCCAGCTGGCGGAGTAGGCTACAAGATGATGATTGGCATTCGACATGTCAACATGTTGCTGGCTTGTGATGTCATTTTTCCTGACGTGTGAGGCTGTAGTTCTGGGCGTAAGCGACTTTTTCCCCTCTGTATTAAGTACTCTGTGACATTGGTCGCGTGGCCAAGAATTGACCACTATGATTTCGAACCTACTGGTACACAACTGCGCATAACATGTGCATGAGAGGTCCTGACACAGTGCATGAAGGGCATAGTTATACTTCATTTCGCTTGTAGACGCGTGGAGCAACAACCACTTACAGCAGGGTAGGAAAGTTTTCGACGAAGTTGTTTATGTAGCATTGGAAATGGAGGAACATAAATACTGATGCTGGATAAACGAAGAACTGTCGCAAGATATAAGTTTGGAGGAAAGAACATGTTGCAGTAGGGAATAATAAATTTTAAAAGTAACGTTTTAAAAGTAAATGTTTTACAGACAAGCATACACGTAAAAGCTTTTAAATAAATACCCTTATTTTCAACGCATTATCACACTAATACTTTACATCTAATCCATTTTATGCATGTCAAGGCAGCCACAACATAAAACTTAATTTACCAACACTGCCAGCAGACGTCAGACTCGCCACAAAATTTTATTGGCTGATTGTATTTCCTGTGAGTAATTAAGAATCAATTTCGCACAAGGCTTCTGGTTGTTTGAAATGTTACGCTGTTATGTGTAGTCTATGCTCTGTGTCTA
This sequence comes from Clitarchus hookeri, assembly GCA_002778355.1. NCBI lineage: Eukaryota > Metazoa > Arthropoda > Insecta > Phasmatodea > Phasmatidae > Clitarchus > Clitarchus hookeri. Next base: position 179,678 of record NQII01002409.1, on the reverse strand, counting down.
TATTTTATTGTAGTGAACCTGCCGTTAGAGAGAAAACCACTCAAGGAGAGAATAGCAGCTGCAACATCCATAGTTAGAGGCAGTAATATTTCGCAAAAATATTTCGAGACAAGATACAGTCCAAAGCACTGTAGGGTCATCCAACTTCTTTGATTGGTTAAAAAAAATGTTCTGGGCCGTATTAACTGTTTGGGCACGAATCACGAAGGTTCAGTGTCGGAGTTACTTCTGAGTGGCTCGGTCAAAGACGGACACGGCACCAGCAGCCAATGGAGGTATAACAACAACTGTGGTGTGTATATAGTATTGAAGTCTACTGCGTGCTCCGATTTTTAAGCGAAACGTCACTGGTTTCCCAGTACAACATTCACCTTTCTTTTTTCACCGGCAGGAACTGCAAACCCGCGTGGCTTGAAATTCTAGGTTGCTGCGTGGCAAACCCGAATCATCGGAATGATTCGCGAACCCACGGCTTCCGGGTAGTGGGATTCCCTGTAACTGAGCGGAAATGCTGCCACAAACAGTAAACTGCTAGTGGTTTGGCGTGGGGCCCTTTTCACCGGCCTCGCTGATCTGTACGTATGTCGGTTGTTTCAAGTTTAGAACGCAAGCTTTCGGTTACATAAGTGCTTTGGACTTCTAGAGCTTTGCTTCCGTCCTACTTCATAATGCAACTGTAATATATCGTAATTAGTAGGGAAACCTGATATCCGCGGAAAGAGTTTTATGCCTGTTGGATTTCAATAGCCTTCGCGCAAACTTGTAGTTTGGTTACGGACCGCATGTGTTTGTGAGTAAACTGTGTAGCATTTGACGGGGCCAGTCAGAATAAGTCACTCCTGTAATAAATATTTAAAAAAATTGCGGGCAGATAACTAAGACATGTATCGGTCGTAGGAACTGTTTTCGAGAAAAAAAAATCGGGTTATTATATTTATCACGGAATATAAAAAAATAAAGCTTGGGCGTGTTGGAAAAAAAAAAGCGCAGACGAATTTACTTATCACTGTGGCGTGATTCAGAATGATACGTTGGCAATTCGTGAGTCGCTCCCAGGGGTACATCAACACAAGACGAAACTCAGTCTGTCTCATCTTCAGTCTTTTCTGGCAAAGGAGCTCCTCGATTGGCATCTCCAAGTACGCCACCAGACCAACTGGCACTAACGAAGAGTCCAGATACGTTGGGAGAATCGCAAGCACTCGTCACAGACGTAAACTTACCAGTTGTAGTCCATTCACGGTTACTTCAAACTTCCCTGAAGACCTGCTAAAATTTCTAATTTCACGATACTCTTCCGTCTCATGCAAACAAAGCTTATCCGAGTGTGTAAATTACACCAAAGGAACAACGCGCCGCATTCATGCGCACTCAGTTGAATAACATTTTGCATAATCATTTTTTTCTTACTAGGCATTACCAACATACCTCTTTTCTCAATGTTTTTAATAGTATTAAATAGAAATCAAACATTATAATTTACTTGTATATAAGACATAAGTAAAAATTTAATTTAACCGAAAATATGATACTTTTATGGTAACAGGAGTATAAAACTCATGTGACATGATATATTTATGAAACAACCACACAAATCACTAAAAAATAAAAGGTATTTAAAACACTGCAATGAAGTTAAAGATTTAAGTAGACGTCAGGTTGGCTCACTAATTCAGAGCAGGAAGTGCAATCGTATCTATCTGCAGATTATTGTGAGACGTAAAACACGAACTTTAATGTGTGTTCTATATACAAAACACGAATACGTAAGAAAACGGACACGGAACACGTAATCGGAACGATATAATTAGGGGCAGCGATATTTCGAGAAAAGATTTATAGACTAGATGCAGTCCAAAGCACTGTAGGGTCGTCCAGCTACTTTGATTGGTTAAACAATGTTCTGGCCCGTGTTAACAGTTTGCGCACGAATCACGAAGGTTCAGTGTCGGAGTTACTTAGTCCTGAGTGGCTTGGTCGAAGACGGACACGGCACCAGCAGTCAACGGAGGTATAACCACAGCTGAGGTGTGTGTATAGTATTGAATTCTACTGTGTGCTCCGATTTCTACGCGAAAAGTCACTGGCCCTAAATTTAATGAATCGGGATGTATCTTGGCTATCCTAAAATTACACGAAAACGTAACGAAAATGTAATCAAAATTTCTCCTGTAATAAATTACAGACATGAGCTTTATAACACACGAACTTATTTTTATGTAATTAATAACTATAAAGTTAAAAGTAATGCTATACCACACGCACATATAAGTAAAACACATATTATTGTAGCTGCAAGTAATCCACGTCCCTGTTTCATTGTAAACCACTAGTTACGAAAAATAAGATCATAGAACCAAGTACTCGATTCGTTTTGGGTTCACGGATTCACGGGCACGTGCGAGATCACAGCTGGCTTGCTCTCCTTTACGTTTCCACGTACCCGTACGTGCCCACGTATGTTCCATTCTAGACTAAATTGGTTTTGTGCCTCGTTCCTACATCCGCGTCGTTGTAAAAACTGGGTGGTCTAGGATGTGTTTTCGCTGTAATTGCTTCGTCCACTTAGTTTTTAATGAGAAAGCGCCTCCGTCTGATGTGAATACGTCACGAGGAGAGAAACGGGGAGGAAATTTTGCGAGTTCAACGTCCAATACGCAGCTTTCAGAATGTTGAAGCTTTACTTTTTACGTCATTTCGCTGCCGCCTCGGCAGACGTGGCGATAGGCGCCTTCGTTCCTCCAGGTTCGGGGCTCGAATCCCGTGTAAGTAATGGCTAGGATTTATTCTGTTTTGGTAGGGAATATCAGTGCTAATAGTTTGGCAAAAAAAAAATTTTCGCCACCAGGTACCACTGATGTTGCATGTGTACCGGATATTCTCCGTTTTCTGTGTAAACAAATGCGTAGTTGCAGTTTTCGTAAAATAAATATAATTGGCTAAAGTCATCCGATTTGTTTTGTGTTAGAACCTACATAAAGAGTAAACGTATTTCTTTACACTAAAGTGGAAACTTCCCGAAATATGTCTAAACGTTGTTTAATATTTTGTTGTACACCTGCATTTAGCAGAACGTTGCATTACAGAATTACTTTATTTGAATATAACCAAATAATCGAAAAATTCACTTTGATGACATATATTTATTACAACCTTAAATTCGTTTTTTTTACTAACGTACACCCTAAGCCCGATTCATTGATATAAATCAGTGAAATAATATTCAATGAAAGTCAGTTAATTGATAAACTACTGCCGAGTGGGAAATCAAGGAAGTGAACTGGGAACAAGTGACTTATGGCNCTGAAAGTCAGTTAATTGATAAACTACTGCCGAGTGGGAAATCAAGGAAGTGAACTGGGAACAAGTGACTTATGGCAGCGAAATTCTCGACATACAGTGAGAATCACAAATAAATCAATTAAATTCAGCCATCATATTAATTAATTATCAGACACTTATTATCAGTCGCTCAATTGTCACTGATTTGGCTCAATTCTCACTGTTCCAGATTTAGAGTGTAAGCATGTTAATAAAGCTTAATGCTAAGTCAAATTATATTTTCACTGTTCACGCTTGTAAAGATAATTGAAGGGTGTGTATAATAGTTACAAAATAAAGTTGTGTGATAAATAAAGAATCAAAAGAACGTAAATGGACATAAAGCATAGCATCGTTATAATGATTTACTCTTATACATAATTTCAAAATATACGCCTGTAGAAGGAATCAAATAATTGTCGTTTCGTACAATGACAATCCTAATTGTATTTTTTTTTTTTTGCAAAAGAAAAGTTTTATACAGTTTTCGTCTTTGTTTTGGTCTTTGTTATATCGATACCAATAAATACTTTTTATCTGAAGAGGCATGTAAATTCCCTAAGTGAAAGGTGATATATAAGGCAAGTTGGTATTTTTCCTTAAATGGAAATAGAATAACTAGAAACTACTTTAATTGCAATCGACCTGTCAGTTAAGATATTTTGGGACGACACAGTCGCACGCAAGAGATACACACGCACAGAGAAAGAGAGAAAGAAAATGAAGCAGCGAAGGAGAAAGAAAAGGGAAAGAGAAACAAGGAAAGTCAGAGAGATGCATTTAGGTTTTCAAATATATTTTGCCTACAAAGTAATATCCTTATTACAGAAAAATTAAATTACGGCATGAATGATGTATTCTATCAAATATTGAATCATTCAAATATAGAGTTACCTGTTAAAAGAACTGCTTCATTTATAAAGTAAAATTGATTTTATTCGCTCTCTTGGTTTTTGCGTTTACGTTTCTGATTTAAAAAGTTTTATTTTTTAAACTTACAAAATTTAGCGTAAAAATCGGAGCACACAGTAGACTTCAATACTATATACACACCTCAGCTCTTGTTATACCTCCATTTGCTGCTGGTGCCACGTCCGTCTTTGACCAAGCCACTCAGGACTAAGTAACTCCGACACTGAACCTTCGTGATTCGTGCGCAAACGGTTAACACGGGCCAGAACATTTTTTAGCCAATCAAAGAAGCTAGACGACCCTACAGTGCTTTGGACTGTATCTAGCCTCGAAATATTTTCGCGAAATACCACTGTCCCTAGTAATAGGCTATGTTCTATATAAAGTCGTGCTTTCGCTAAGTCCTGGTTACTCAACTGGCTTCGAAACACAAGTCAATGAGAAAAAAAATGGTTGTAGGAACTTTCTGAATATTGTTAGTGATGCCAACAGAACGCTTCGTTGTATTCATGTCTGCTATTGCATTTACTACTGTATATATTCAAGGTTTCCACGTATAAGCAAGGTTTCGTGTACATTTCTGTCTTTAGAAGTCTTTCCGACTGGATGTTAGATTTTTCAAGGTTATGGACTTGGAAATTTTTCTGTAGTAATCTTACTGTAGATGTCTGCCTTATTAAATGAACGTATTAAACTTCGGAATTCGTTTGTTGTATAAGTCTAGCGTAAACGTGTCTTAATACACTCCAGAAATATCCGGATTGTTCCCACAATAATGAGTGTTTCTACCCTTAAACTCGATTGCAGAACTGTTCAATACTAGCAACAGAGCATTTTTAATTCAATGTAAAGACATGTACCTACTTTCCCTTCGTCTTTACCAACCTTACTTGGTGCATGACGATCAGTGTACCCGTTACTATATATACAGGTGCAGGCAGTGAGTGACGTTTCCCAAAGTTCGATTTCAACAGCGCTCACTTTACCGTGAACAGCCTTTACGTATNTCCCTTCGTCTTTACCAACCTTACTTGGTGCATGACGATCAGTGTACCCGTTACTATATATACAGGTGCAGGCAGTGAGTGACGTTTCCCAAAGTTCGATTTCAACAGCGCTCACTTTACCGTGAACAGCCTTTACGTATTACTAGGGGCAGTGATATTTCGCGAAAAGATTTCGAGACAAGATACAGTCCAAAGCACTGTAGGGCCNCCGACACTGAACCTTCGTGATTCGTGCGCAAACGGTTAACACGGGCCAGAGCATTTTTTAGCCAATCAAAGAAGCTAGACGACCCTACAGTGCTTTGGACTGTATCTAGCCTCGAAATATTTTCGCGAAATACCACTGTCCCTAGTAATAGGCTATGTTCTATATAAAGACGTGCTTTCGCTAAGTCCTGGTTACTTAACTGGCTTCGTTGTATTCATGTCTGCTATTGCATTTACTACTGTATATATTCAAGGTTTCCACGTATAAGCAAGGTTTCGTGTACATTTCTGTCTTTAGAAGTCTTTCCGACTGGATGTTAGATTTTTCAAGGTTATGGACTTGGAAATTTTTCTGTAGTAATCTTACTGTAGATGTCTGCCTTATTGAATGAACGTATTAAACTTCGGAATTCGTTTGTTGTATAAGTCTAGCGTAAACGTGTCTTAATACACTCCAGAAATATCCGGATTGTTCCCACAATAATGAGTGTTTCTGCCCTTAAACTCGATTGCAGAACCGTTCAATACTAGCAACAGAGCATTTTTAATTCAATGTAAAGACATGTACCTACTTTCCCTTCGTCTTTACCAACCTTACTTGGTGCATGACGATCAGTGTACCCGTTACTATATATACAGTGCAGGCAGTGAGTGACGTTTCCCAAAGTTCGATTTCAACAGCGCTCACTTTACCGTGAACAGCCTTTACGTATTACTAGGGGCAGTGATATTTCGCGAAAAGATTTCGAGACAAGATACAGTCCAAAGCACTGTAGGGCCATCCAACTTCTTTGATTAACTAAAAAATGTAATGGCCCGTGTTAACCGTTTGCGCACGAATCACGACGGTTCAGTGTCGGAGTTACTTAGTCCTGAGTGGCTTGGTCAAACACGGACACGGCACCAGCAGCTAATGGAGGTACAACAACAGCTGAGGTGTGTATGTAGTATCGAAGTCTACTGCGTGCTCCGATTTTTACGCTAAAAGTCACTGGCCCTGCGTATTACAGCAGAGAGGTTCAAGGCAGGACTAATGTTCTCCAGCAAGCAGTGGCGCCAAGAGTAAGTACTGAATCACACGCGGGGACGTGGTAGGCTCACACGGGCATATATTTAATGCGTGCAGTCATTTGTCAGGGCCGGCGACGGCGAGTGCAGGGTCGCAAGGAAGCGCGGCGGGGAAGAAGAGACGCGGCTGTCACCACAGTTCTTAACCGTCCGTGTCGCCCCAGCAGGGGAGGGCGCACACGCTCGCTCGTGTCAAGTAGCTGGGTCGGCCGGCCGGCCATTCAGCGCAGCGGGGCAAACCTGTTGCCGTGTGTGCGCGCTGCGATACCTCGCCCCTCATTGTGCCGGCGACGGCGCGCGCAGAGCAGCCGCGCGTACAGAGGCGCGGCGACCCGGCCTGCGTCAGAGCCCGCCGCTTCCAACCGTCCTGGCGGAAACTCCCGAGCGGAGACGAGGTCTCGAGAGCCGAAGAGGACGAAGCGAGACGGGTGTGGAGCAGCGCCCAAATGCAACGGGCGGGGGGAAACGGGAGACTCCCGAGAAAACATGCCGACCAGCGGCATCGTCCGGCACGATTCCCACTTGAGTGACCCGGCCGGGGATCGAACTCAGTTCGCCTTGGTGGGAGGCGAGCAGTCTAACCGCTCAGCCACCGAGGTCCACAAATAGGGACACTGCAAGTGAAAAGGTTAAGACAACAAAAATAAGTAACTTAAATTTTTTTTAGAATGGCAGCAGCACTAAAAAAAGTAAGGAACCTCTCAAGTTGTATTTCAAAACACTTCCGCCGCTGAATGGTTAATACTGATATGCGTCCTAGGTACATGACGTCTGTAACCTAATTATGTTTGGATCAGACAAACACTACAATGTCTTTTCACAACGATATACCGCCAGTGGCATAAAGAAAACTGCAATTCTGCTAGAAGAATACTGAAACCCTGCAAGTGCGGAACCGTTTTTATTCTTCGCAGAAATCAGGTGTCCCTTTAAATAAACAACTGGGGGCACGTAAAGTATTGCCAAATCTTAATATGGTGGAAAATGAATGCGCGGAATTCATTTAGCTCTACTGACGTGTGAACTAAAGAACAACCAGGAACGACATAGAGCAAAAACCAAGGCTGACCAGACGTCCTGCTTGTCGCAAAAGAGTACTAGAAAAAAAAAACGCTGCCCTGCGAAATGCGAAAAGTGAAATAAAGTAATTGAACGTCCTTTATCTTTAACAAAGTGTCCTGTGAAAAGTTATGCTTTTCATACATAAACAACAGCTAAAAACGTAATTATGTAATTTACATATGCAGTTAGTTTTATGAACTTATCTGACAAAATAACGCTTTTCTGACCGCCATTCATTCAAATGAAAGCGACTTTTAAATGCTCAACTGTTCTACTAGTGTTTGTTAACGTACAATTAATTTGTAGTAACGATTTTGATTTCTATCCTTGGAGTACTACTACATTCTTTCAATTGTTCAATCTGTAGTCGTTCCTTTTATTACAGATCACCATTGAAGTGTCTTCTTTACGTATTAAAAAATCTGGTCACGCTAGCAAAAAACCTGCATGCCTCACAACGCTCGCCATGCAGCCGCCAGTGTGTGAGAATGAGTGTTTGTTTGTGTGTGTGTGGATTGATGACGCAATCAGACACTGTCTGGAACCACAGACGTTGTTTGGCGGGGGCAGTCCTCGACGTGCCCTTCAGGTCAGCGGCGTCGCCCGTATCGCAGAGG
>NQII01002409.1:105446-159184 GCA_002778355.1 Clitarchus hookeri | reverse complement strand
GGTTGCAATCCAATGGGTCAACCCCCTCACTACCGCAGTTGTTTTCCTGACTTACCATCACTCGAAGTGTTACTTTCCTCTGCTGGGGCGCGGGAACAGTCTTGACACTTCCATACCTATTGTAGACAATTGCCAACATGTTGCACATGAAGATTATATTTGACCGGGACTGTACAGTATGCGATCTTCCCTGGGGATAACTGAAGAATTCACACGATTCATTTTGGGACCAGCATTTCACGACGCTTCTCCTTTACTCACCTCACTTCACCATCGTCGGCTCTCAATACCTAAATGTTAAGAGCCGCCGAAATTTCTGCACTCTCCACTTTACGGCTACATTCCGTTAAGCCACAGAGTAGACAAGAACATAGAGACGGAATTGCGTAACGATTTTTTTTTTTTGGAAGTAGACCCACCCAGTGTCTGGTAGCGTGCGCGTGGCTCTAGGCTCGGGCGTCTCGTCTGAGTGGTTACCGCATTCTGCGAAAGTTTCCCTACTGGCTGGGCTGTCGGCTGACGAGTCAGACTACCGCGCGCTGATTGGCGAACGGCGTCCCAACACGTTTCTGGTCAGCGACGCCATCTTTCTGGCGTGCGCATGTTTTCTACACTGAGTGTAGCGGGTTTTGACCACGGCTGCTCCTCCTGCACCTGAGCCCACTGGGTATAACAGGAGACATCCTTCTGAGCAGTACAATAGAGAGTGCAACTCAGGATTTGTGATAAACATTCAGGCTTGTGTTAAGGCCACTCCAGGCTGTTAAATCTCACATCTGGCTGTTAGATGTGTGTGCGCTCTCCCAGACATTCGTTCACAAACGATTAGATGTTTGAGCTTGGTCAGAGCTCTAACTGACAGCAGTTGCATGCTGTCGATAGAAAGAGATCACACCCTTTCCGATCGTAGTGGGTGGATGTTCTCCACCCGAGGGTGGTTCCACCTCACCTGTCAACAGCAGAGTACGGAGTTGAATCCGCACGTGCCACCTTGATGGGGCCGAGGACTAGAATTTGCGGTGCAAGCGTCTGTTTCACTCTGTTATCGAGCCTCGTTCGAGAGTCTGACGTACTGGTTGCCTGCCAACCCACACGTGATCTCATCGGTCGTGCCCAGGATCGCTGTGCGGCTCGAACCACTCCAGGTCTTCCCTACCAGTGGCTCCTGGAACTGGAGAAAACGCGCGGTTTCGGTGCTAATACCGCGTTATCGCGCAAACTCGCGTCAGTTCCGGTACTTATGAGTCGTACTTCATGGGAACACAGTCGGTTAACTTCCTCCTCCTCTTTCCGCAAGACTGCAGAATAATTGAAGCTTGCGAGAGGGACGGAATGTCTGAACTGCGCGTGCGTATAAACACAGGTACAAAAAATTGTGCCTGAATTCCTGGTGTTAAAATATTGACACAGTGAAAACATTTTCACTCCTTTGTATACTAAGGTCTCGAGTCATGCGTGAAATATTTCGTACTGTCTCCAAGCCATTTAATTTAATGTGATATTCATTAACTGTACGATTGTGTAAAAGACTACCAGAAGATGGATTATAATCCCAGGGCGATAATTACCACTGGAAAAAGAATTTTTGTACTTTTCCGAAACTATCTCTTACGTTCTTTTATTTTTTCCTGAGTTGATTTATGCATGCCAGTTACCATAACATTAATAATAATAATTGTGGATTTACTATAGAAAAATTTAAGATTGACATAAAAATGTTGTCTTGTGCTTAAGATAAGAACATTCGAGGGTGCAAAATAGAACTGGATGTATGCTATATTGTAGTTTTCTTAAGAGTTATCATAATAAATAATTTTACATTTCTTAAGTTGAAATATGAATAAAGTAGCCTTATAAATCGCAACAATAAGCCTGGTTGGCTTGAGAATAGCATTTACTGTTTAGAAAGCAAGAAGAATATTACAGACACTAAGAAATGTGCGTGATTATATTATTTTTTGTTTGTGCATTTAATTCGTAGTTACAATTTTTCTCCGTCAGAATCCCTGTCTCTAAGAATGTCGTGATCAACTTTAGTTGGGTTAGGTTGGTCACCAATCCAAAAAGATAGTGAGTTAAAACATCTGCTGGAACGTCAACTGTAAACGCTGAACTGAAGTTCGGTTCTGAATGTGTTATTGGTATTTACTGTGTTTAAGTTATAAGTAGGACCAGTGACTTTTCGCGTAAAAATCGGAGCACGCAGTAGACTTCAATACTGTATACACACCTCAGCTGTTGTTATACCTCCATTGGCTGCTGGTGACGTGTCCGTCTTTGATCAAGCCACTCAGGACTAAGTAACTCCGACACTGAACCTTCGTGATTCGTGCGCAAACGGTTAACACGGACCAGAACATTTTTTAGCCAATCAAAGAATCTGGATGACCCTACAGTGCTTTGGACTGTATCTTGTCTCGAAATCTTTTCGCGAAATATCACTGCCCCTAGTTATAAGACATGATTTTCAAACCGTTAACCACGTGAACAGCTTCGAGGAAGCCACATTTGCGCATGTGGGACGGTGGCACAGGAAATTCCAGGAAAAACACCAAGCCCATTTCCCTTTCCTCTTTCCCTCGCCGTATTGCCAATAAAGTGCGGTTGTTTACTTCCACAAACCTAGTGGACGTATTCGTGATGTCCAAATAGAGAGAGAGAAAGGGAAAAAAAAAGCATAAAAACGTGTTTCACGATGACCTACAGATTTATGGCGTTGTCTCTGGGATGGGAGAAAATCGAGTTTCTCTTGCATCGAGATGTTGACAACACTTGTGCCGGAGACTTTCTCTAGGTTTTTTTTTGTGTAATTATAATTATCACTTTGAGTGCGGCACATTTTTACCGAGATTCAAGACAAGTTTGAAGTAAGTCGGGTACATCCACCAGTTCAGGAACAACAGTTCTGTTGGTTTCTGGGTCATCACTTACCACCGTCATTGTTGGTAAAGGCTGTTGAGGGTAGACTGAGCACTTTTGAAAGCCCTGCTGGATATCTACTTGTATGGACATTGTGTATTCATCCACCAAATGTAAAAACTAACATTTCCAAAGGTTTGGTCACTTCATTTACGCGTCGATCAAGTGAAACTGTGAAATTACTGGATGAGTGAGTATCTTACAAATTTGCTAATTCTTACACTTAGATACGTTTAAAAAAAAAGCAAAACTAATAATTTCAGTTTTCAGAAAAGTTTCCGTAAGACTTTTAATTCAACGTCAAGGTATGGAACTACTTTCCCTTTGTCGTTACCAACTTTACTGGGCGCATGCCGGTCATTGTACCCATTAGAACATGTGCAGGCACGGACAGTGACATTTTTCATAGGTTGATTCCAAAAGTGCTCACTTTATCGCGAACAGCTTTTACACACTTCGTCGGACACGCTTAGACCTACTGTATCACAGAGTATGCAAGTACACAGAAACGAAATGGCGTGTCGGTTCCTTTGATTGCGGGCATGCCCATTCTCTGATTGGCCGTGTGAGGTTTTAGAAGGTCCTTGTGTCTTGTTACTGCGTACGGCAGAAGCTTCCTTATTGGTTGGGCTGCCGGCTGGGCTAGTAGGTTACCAGGTGCTGATTGGCGAACGGCGTTCCGATATTTTTTTGGCTAGTGACGCCATTTTGGTAGTGTGTGCGGCTGGAGTTGGCAATATGAGGGACTATTTCACCTCGTATTCTCAAGGCACCCGTCTACCTGGAACTTTTTCCCGCGTTTAGGCCGAGAAGCGCGGGGGCGATAAGGGCGGCACTGCCACGCGCATCAAGTACGCCATCGCCGCTAAGCGCAAGGCTCTGAACTGGCGTGCAGTGTTCTCGTCGTGCTGCGTGTACCTATGGGACTTTCAGCGGTGACCATATAATTTTATTAGTGGGAAGTCTTTAGGAAGGTTCAGTGCAGGCGCCTATAGTAGTTTTGTATGTATCTGATGCGNGTCTATAGTAGTTGTGTATGTATCTGATGCGTGCATTTTGAGCTACAGCGTCTTGGAAAGGCCGTTTTTAGCGGTTTGGGAGTACTCTGAATTGATGTTTGCAACGTACGTGATATTTTGAAAGTACTTAACAGCTCTCGTCTGAAGTGTGTGTTCTTTTCGTAGATCAGCACGTTGGACGCACGCTTAATAGTTTCGTTGAAAAACGTGTGTTTCGAACACTCTGCAACGCAGCTCAAGCGCCAGGTAGACGGGCGCCTTAAGTATCCAGTACCTCGGCTCTGGGGGCCACTTCCAATATCGTCTTGTATGTCGAAGTTGTACTGCTGCCACCGACGATAACAAGCTCCACCAACGCAGCGCGGGAAAAAAAATTACGCTGATTTGCGTCGCGCTCGATTGTACGTTCAACCTACCGGCGCGGCGTCCCGATCGTAGCTCGATACCCCAAGCACAGTATCTCTTCCTATTTCCGCTTCACCCTCCACAATATTTTTTCATCCAACAGCATCCCACCACACGCAAACCTCGGTGATATAGACTGATTAACAGGGACAGGAATATCTTCACGTTTTAAACTACTTGTGTGCTGGACTCCACCTGACCCACGCATTTTCGAGTCTCAGCTATGTATTCATTGTCTGCTGCACCAGTGTGCGACCAGTTTCACCTCAGACCAGGTGGCACTGGATTCGGTGTTCGTTTTCTTACAGGCCTGCTATTGGCTTGGAGTTCACCTAGGCGTGTCTAATAAACCGTGATTATAATTGCAAACATAGCAAAAATACACCCTGAAGTAAACTCGCGAAATTTTCCAGTCCTACTGATTGAAAACCTTTTAAATTAACTTTTGAAAAATGTCACTGCTTCCACCTGCGTGTATTTTAACTGGCACACTGACTGGCATACGCCCAGCAACGACGGAGGGAAAGTAGTTCCATTTTTCAACGTTGAATTAAAAGTGTTAGAACGTTAACGTGTATGAATACTATAACTATTTATTTTTCTTTCAATATTTTTTTTTTACGTAAATAAGTATAAAAATTAGCAAATTTGTAAAATATTTTCTTTTGTAATAATTAACAGTTTTCCTTTGTCGACGCACGAATAAAGTGATCCGGCCCTTGCAATGTTAATTTCACAAGTGGTGGAAGAATATGCATTGTGAATACAAGTAGATCACAAGTAGGGCTTTCCAAAGTGTACAGTTTACCCTGAACAGGCTATAACCACGATTCGCGACAAGCGAGCGGGCAGTTTCTCGTCCCGTTGCTACGAAACAAAACGGCAGCGCGCGCGGTCAATGCTTCGTCCGAAGGTCGGATTAATCCCCCCCCCCTTCCCCCTTTTACAACCCAATGGCAACAAACACGCTTCCCCTGAAGCAACACTGTCACAACGGAGCCCGTACCGCACGGGAGGTATTGACCAATCCGCACGCGCCACTGATAAGGCTGCTGGCACGCGAATTGAGCGCGCCGTTGCGTGCGTGGATACGCTGCTCGTTGAAGGGGGGTTTGGTGGGGGGGAAGTGTGTCCCCGCGTGCGTGGGGGCCCACGCGGTCCCCGCGACATCGACCTGTCCGCGCGCACGCACCTGTGTCCAGAGGAGGTGTTCCCCCAATCGGGGGTAGGGTGGGTGCGCCAACCGGGTGGGCAAACAGGTGACGCCAAAGCCTGGGACCTGCCGCGGATTCGGAAATTCTTACAAAGAATCCACTTACCACTGGATAATGCACTGGTGTACACCGGTTCTCGAATTTCGGGGGGCCACAGTGGTGTAGTGGTTAGACTGCTCGCCTCCCACCAAGGCGAACCGGGTACGATTCCCGGGAGGGTCACTCCCGATTTTCGCATATGGGAATCGTGTGGGACGATGCCGCTGGTTGGCAGGTTTTCTCGGGGATCTCCCGTTTCTCCGCCCTAGTATTCCGGCGCTGCTGCATACTCACCTCGCTTCACCCTCATCGGCTCTCAAGACCTCGATGTTAAGAGCCACCAAGATCTTTTCACTCACTCACTCACTCACTTGAATTTCCGAACATCACGTGCGACGTTATACTACTTAGGTTCCCGCATACCTGGAGCTTTTTTCCGCGTTGGAGGCCGCGAAGCGCGGTAGCGATAAGGACGACACTGCCAAGCGCATCATGTGCGTCATTGCCACTAAGCGCAAGCCTCTGAACTGTCCTATAGTGCTCTAGTGTGGAGAGATGTGCAGCGAGATCTTGACAGCCGATGCAGTGTTATAGTCGCACTGCGTGTACCTATGGGACTCTCAGCGGTGACCCCATTATTTGATTGGTGGAAAGTCTACAGGAAGGTTCAATGCAGGGCCCTTGAATAGTTTTGTATGGATCTGATGCATATATTTTAAGCTACAGCGCTTTGAAAGAGCCGTTTTTAGCCCTTTTGGAACGCTCTGACATGGTGTTTCTAATGAGCATGATATTTTGAAAGCATTCAACAGGCCTCGTCTGAAATGTGTGTTTCTTTCGTAGAACGGTACATTGGACTCACGTTTAATAGTTTCGTGGAAAAACGTGTATTTCGAACACTCGGCAGCGCAGTTCAAGCACCAGGTAGGCGGGAGCCTAAAGAATAACCAAACAAAAGCATTCCTCGTGTGTAAAACATCATGCGTAAGTTTACTTCGCGATTTAGAATTGGTTATCCGCATATGTGGAAAAAAGCACTTCCATGACAACGTGAAACAATTTTAAAAGAGCAAAAAACATTCTACACGTTTCAAATATTAATCTCATTTCGAACATATCGCTTCCGAACGCTAAACTTGCCTAAGCTTCTTCATCGGTATTTGCGTCTACTTCCAGACGGATGTTAATGCCTTCACACACAAATTCTACTGTTTCCATTTCCCGTTTGTAAAATTCGAAGCTCGGGTGCATTTTTCTCTATTCTGGAATGCCTGAAAGTTAAGGGAAGGAGAATGGGTTATCTTCATCTCCCTTACCCTTCATTAGAGGAAGCATTCGAAAACTCATTTGTTGACGTGTCTGTGCATATCCACCAGGTCCTCCAGATTCCCAGGCCGGCTGCACTGATGGATTAGTTGGTTTAACCGGACTCAACTGAAACAGTATTTTCCGAACGTGCGGTGTACATAAAAAACACCGGGCGAGGTGGCGTGGAGAGAGATTCTGGCGGCTCTTAACGCCGAGGTCTTGAGAGCTGATGAGTCTGAAGTGAGGTGAGCGTAGAGCAGCGCCAGAATGAAAAGGCGGGGGGGGGGACAAGAGATCCCCGAGAAAACCCCCTGTCATCCTCCGGTACAATTCCCACATGCGAACATCTGGGTGCGACCCCGCCGGGAATCGACCGCGGTTCACCTAGGTGGGAGGCGGGTAGTCTAACCACTACACCACCACGACCCTTAAAAAGCGGAGGGAGAAGGGACCGTTACGATCTACATAATCTCCACCTCAATTAAATTCCAGCATCGCCCCTACGTTAGCAAGGTCGACAACCTACGAGGCCTGCAGCTTATTTCAGTCCTAGATTCATGCAATAATCTTCAACTGAGTTGATTGTCTGGAAAAGTAAGAGTATAAGAGATGCACCCATTTAAGTCAATGTGTTAAAGACTACTCAAACCACATAAGCTCTACTCGTCGACTTTAGAAGAAATCTCTAATGCCCGGTGCAGGCTATACCCAGTTATTTACCATACAATTTTTCATGTGATTTTAGCTCGTTAACTTCCAGAATCGTTGAATGCCGAGGCATCGCAAGTAAGCACTGCGCATGTGCAGTCCAGTCAGAGAGTGCATTCTGTGTCGCTTCGTTAAGAACGCCTGCTCGCATGAACTTCTAAGAGAAAACGTGACATTCATAAAGTATTTCACTAATATTTATTTGCTAATACAGCAGTAAGTTTAAACTGTAAACATAGCATTTCAGGTGTAGTAGTGTGAGTAATCATTAGAGACCAGAAAAATTCGTGAGTTCAGTGACCCGCAGGCTAGACTCTCTAGTCTTATGTACAAATATGCCGATAGCAACTGCACATTGGTTGTCTGCTGCCACAGTAGAAGGTGACGATTGGGCCAGCCTTCTCCAGGAGGTGTCAAACACCGTGCGGACCAATGGCTGAAGTTTTATTAACACACGAGTTTCGAATTCTAGCTTGTCCCGAAATGAATCTGCGGATTTTTCAGGTCTCTAGGAATCATCAACCCACACTAGTTAGGCACTCTTGACATAGCACCAGACTGCACGGCATACAGCGGCTTAAAAGTGAAAATTCGCCAGTACGCTTGTTTTGGTTTTTTATTTCACCAAAGGTGCGTATGCGCTACCAGTAAACTCCAGAGATCGAGAGTACAATTTCACGTGGCCAATCTCACCGTAGAGAGGACAATTTGACCGATCTATGAATCCAACTGTGTTCAGACACTCACAATGCGCCGGCTAGGCTCCTGCGGCCAGTTTCACCGCCTGGACCTGAATAAGCCGTTAGTTGGCCTTTTCTTTAAAGAAAAAAAATGGCGAAATGCTGCTGTCAAAGGTAACTCGAGATGTCCGTGTGATAAACGACGTCTGGCCCTCGAGACGGAGTATTATGTAGAGACCTGAAAAATTCGGCTGATTCATTTTGGGACAAGCTAGAATTCAAAACACGTGTGTTTATATAACTTCAGCCATTGGACCACACGATGTTTGACACCTCCTGGAGAACGGAGATATTTGCTTAGAATATTTTAAGCTTTATCAGTTTAAAAGTGTCGTTTTTGGCCACGTTAAATATTGTTTGCAATAATCGAGATCTGTTGAAAGTCTGAAGTGCTATTTCTTTTCATGTGCAAAGACGTTGTGCACTCGTGAAATAGTGTTTTTAGTGTGTATTACAAACATACTGTAGCCCATTTTTGGACCCCAGGTAAAAGGACGCCTTAAGAGTTACACTTGTGTTAGTGTTGACTGATGTAAGTTATTGTAACAGTACATTTTAGCAACACATTTGTGTTTACCCTCTTTAAAGTAGGTTATCCGACATCTCAACGTCGAAATCAGGCACTGAAAACACTCTTGCCTTCGGACAGTCTTGAAACCGTTACGTAATCTGTACAGCGACAACGGTTCCACCTGACAGCACTCTTATTAATGAAACGTCAAAACCTGTAGCTCTATCATGACAGTAACTATAATAAGTAGGGCCAGTGACTTTTCGCGTAAAAATCTGAGCACGCAGTAGACTTCAATACTACACACACACCTCAGCTGTTGTTATACCTCCATTGGCTGCTGGTGCCGTGTCCGTCTTCAACCAAGCCACTCAGGACTAAGTAACTCCGACACTGAACCTTCGTGATTCGTGCGCAAACGGTTAACACGAGCCAGAACATTTTTTAGCCCATCAAAAAAGGGGGACGACCCTATAGTGCTTTGGACTGTATCTTGCCTCGAAATCTTTTCGCGAAATATCATTGCCCCTAATAATAAACTGTGACGTCGAACAGTTTGGGGGAATACATAACGAGCTGCGTGAGTGACTCAAGAAATTTGGGCAGCTTTTTAGCAGTGAGGTCTTGAAAACCTCGGAGAGTGAAGCGATGTGAGTATGGAGCAGTACCGGAATGAAGGGCGGTGGAAACGGGAGATCCCCGATAAAAACCCGCCGACCAGCGGCATCGTACACATGCGAAGAATACTTAAGGATACAGTAGTGAGACAGCAGCTTATACCGTGAACTCCAGACGCACTCTCCAGGAAAATGGCGGCACTGGCCGTGAAACATGCCGGGGCGCCGTTCGCCAGTAACTTACTTGGCAGCCGGCAACCCAGCCAATAGGAAAAATTTTGCAACATGCAGTAGCCAATCAGAACGCAAGGCTCGTTCCAGAGCCTCACGCAGCCATTCAGCGAATGGGTACGCTTACAAAAGTATCCCCCAAACTATTTCACTTCTGTGTAATTAACCTATTCTATAGTTCCGCTGAAATATGGCTAACAAACGTCGTCAACAAACGCGTCGTGGCAATAAGTACCTACATTTTTTTTTTTTTTTTTTTTTTTTTTTTTTTTGTTTCCACACGAAGTTTTATGGAAACCAGTTGCCAAATATATTTTTGTAACACTACAAATAAGTTGGAGTATATTTAACAGAACCTTAATGGGGAATGTGTATAGTTAATGTTGAATTTTAAAAAGTAAGTCTTGTAGCCTTGTTAATTATAGTTAGGGAAAGATGTATTTCGCGAAAATATTTATGGCCATGCTAGACTTCAATATTCTACGTCCACAACCACAACTTCCTTTGGTTATTGGCCAATCGTAATACAGTACTCCGATAGTGAACGTCCGTGATTCGCTGACAGCCACTTGAAGCACGTGAAATTTAAAATCGTTCAACCACGAAAGTGCATATGAACAAAAGTGTTTGGAATACAACTGGTTTTGAAATCTTTTCGCGAAAAAACGATTGTCCCTAATTATAGTCCATTCACGGTTACTTCCAACTTTACTGAAGTCCTGCTAAAGTTCTACATCTAGGATACTCCTCCATCTCATGCAAAAAAGTATAACATAGTCTAGCAAATCGCAGCAAAGATACAACGCTCCGCATTCGTGCGCACTCAGTGCAATAATATTTTACATAAGGACTATTTCTTACTAGCCGTTACCAACACACATGTTTCCTCACTGTTTTTATCGATATTAATTATACACGGAGTAAAATAATTTTTTAGATAAAAATATAAGTAAAAGTTAAATTTAACAAAAAAAAAAAACATGCCACACTTATGTTAACAGAAGTATAAAACGCTTGTGATACTTGACATATTCAGGAAATAACCAAACACATTATACATGGGTTGATTTTTCAAAGACTATATAAACATCGGGCTACGTAAACAGTTTTGTATGTTTTCTAAACAAATGTGTTGTAAATATAGAATTTTCCAGCTGCAGTTTAGTCTTTAAGTTGCACAAACCTCCCATATCAAGATCGGCTTTCAAAGTTAATTTCAGACCACGATCTTTTTCCCCCCCATTTGAATAAACATTTAAGTATTTAGCTGCCTACTTAATGCCGTTCTTACTAATACGAATTTAATTAACATACGTTAGGGACGTCAATCTTCTGACACCGTTGTAACAGTTTTCGCGGGAGTTACGTAAAAACTCGCGAGCCACATTAGCGAGTCCAGCAGTTACGTAAGACTACGCTTTTTTTTATGACTTACGGGGATATTTTTAGCTCATTGTGAAAACACTTCGCTCTCTTGATTTCCGTCCTGATAACGATCCCGATAGAGCGAGAAGACGTAAGTGGGCGTAGCTGCGTGATTCAATCACTTATCCGTGTGAATGGTTTCCTCAGTAAACACGGCGAAGTGGTTTATTTACCGTACAGCGTTGGTTGGGTAATTGCTTTCCCAGAAACTGCTTTGAAAGAAAAAAA
The DNA here is from genome assembly GCA_002778355.1 of Clitarchus hookeri. Lineage (NCBI taxonomy): Eukaryota > Metazoa > Arthropoda > Insecta > Phasmatodea > Phasmatidae > Clitarchus > Clitarchus hookeri. The sequence goes on along the minus strand of NQII01002409.1, from coordinate 147,820 downwards.
ATAAACAGTTTCATCGGTATTTCAGAATGTGTTTCACAATTTTTTAGTTTTCTTCTTTTACATCGTGACACTTACTGAGGAAAAAGTATTTCTATACAATAAGCCCTTTAAGTCTTTGAGTGAGTGAGTAAACGGCTCTTAACATCGAGGTCTTGAGAACCGATTAGGATGAAGCGAGGTGAGTATGTAGCAGCACCGGAATGAAAGTGTGGGGGTAACGGGAGATCCCCGAGAAAACCCACCAACCAGCGACATCGTCCAGCATGATTCCCACACGCGAAAATCCAGGAGCGACCCCGCCGGGAATCGAGCCCGGTTCGCCTAGGTGGGAGGCGAATAGTCTAACCACTACACCACCGCGGCCCCCTTAATTTTTTGATAATGTAAGTCTTAAGCTCCGAGGTCTCAGTAACATTGCACGCGAAGGCGTAACGTTCAAGGACCAGTAATGGCTCGAATCCAGCGCCACCGTTACTCAAAATTGCAGAGCATCAATTAGGATCCTCCACATCGTTCTAAAACCTCTAGCCTCGTATAGTGAGGCCCTTAATGAAGAGGGGTTATATTAACCACCAGAGATCCCCACATTTCATATATTTATTCAAGAAAGAACTACTGAGGAATTTTTTGCATCATCTCAAGGTAATTCCTTATTAAGAATTAGATATCAATGTTCAGGAGTGCATAATTCCCTAATTAAAACTTAAGTTTAAAATACTTATGTTTTCAGTACCATTTTTCATATGGAATTGTCTTACAAGATTTTTACCGGGAGATCATAATGACGCTGTAATATATTTTTTCGTAATTTTTATCATAATCTAACGTATAAGAAGAAACCTTTAAAATGCGTTATGAAGAAAAATTTATTTATTTTACTGCTATTTTGCCATATTTCAGAAAATCTAGCAGACTTCAGAGGAGGTGTATGGACAATAAACTAACGAGTGTACGTTATATCACCGTGAATACATTTTAAACCGACATGTTTGTGACATTGCTCGAAAAAAATTAGCAATTCTCACGTTAAGCGAATAATACAAAAAGCGTGTAAATCATTTGCATGTAGCGCCTGTACTGAGAACGTGCGCCGTTATAAAATACGGAGTTAATGGAACAGCCGCAAAATAAGTTGCTATCGGTCAATGTATATAGCTAGGGGCAGTGATATTTCGCGAAAAGATTTCGAGACAAGATACAGCCCAAAGCACTGTAGGGTCGTCCAGCTTCTTTGATTGGCTAACAAATGTTCTGGCCCGTGTTAACCGTTTGCGCACGAATCACGAAGGTTCGGTGTCGGAGTTACTTAGTCCTGAGTGGCTTGGTCAAAGACGGACACGGCACCAGCAGCCAATGGAGGTATAACAACAGCTGAGGTGTGTATATAGTATTGAAGTCTACTGTGTGCTCCGATTTTTACGCGAAAAGTCACTGGCCCTACTTATGGGGTTAATACGAACTTTTACTTATATTTTATCTATAAATAATTGGATTTCATTTGTAATGAATGTGAATAAAACCAAGAGAAAATAGACGTGCCGGTAGTGCCGAGTTAGAAATAGTTCTCATACGAAATATTTTTTGTACTGAGTGCGCACGAATGCGGTGCGTTGTCCCTTTGCTGTGGTTTTCTAGGACCTACTTTTTGTTTGTACGAGGCGGAGGAATGTGGGTGAAAAGTACAACTTTAGCAGGGCCTCAGAAAAGTTGGAGGTAACCAAGAATTGACTATATTGACAGTTTCTTTCGCGACGAACGAACAAATATTAAAACAAAAATTAAGTTTGTAGCGATTTTTTTTTAGTATGCCAATCAGCTGTATCTATCCTCCCTGACGCCGGCAAATGATTCCTATTAATAAAAGTAACTTCGTTGCCAAATCGTAGTGGTTAGGTCCAAGCAGCAGTAAAATGCCTTGGAGCCGAGCCCTCGGTGGGGTTGCCCACCATGTCGTGGCTCCAGGCAGTTATCTACGAAAGCGAAGCAGGGGGCTGGAGAACCGTGGGGCCGGAATATTAGTCGATAACAAATTCAAGGTCCACCCCTCCCCCTCTGGCAAGTTGTCAAGGGAGGTCAGGCACCAGACGACGCAGAATGCGTTCCTCGCTATCGCCGTCGAAATAAATACAAGCGGGAAGCTGACAACGGGTTCACGTGTGGCAGTTAGAAAACTTCCACACCGGCAAGAGAGTATTCTGCTAGTTTAAGACGGGTACGGTCGTTGCCTGGACAATCCAAACATCGCATAACAATTCGAGGTTTAACCCCTAAACTTATACATTAATTTTTCTTTCCAGTTGTTGCAAAATTTTGAGAATTTTTTTCTGACAAGTACTTACAAATTGCTAGAGCCAGTGAATTTTCGCGTAAAAATCGGAGCACACAGTAGACTTCAATACTATATACACACCTCAGCTGTTGTTATACCTCCATCGGCTGCTGGTGCCGTATCCGTATTTGACCAAGCCACTCAGGACTAAGTAACTCCGACACTGAACCTTCGTGATTCGTGCGCAAACGGTTAACACGAGCCAGAACATTTTTTTAGCCAATCAAAGAAGCTGGACGACCCTACAGTTCTTTGGACTGTATCTTGTCTCGAAATCTTTTCGCGAAATATCACTGCCCCTACAAATTGCTTGTAACAACCTGCACAACGTAACTTATGAAAAGAATATATTTTGGACTATGACACCGGCGGTAAACAATAATAAGAGCGCGGCGAGTTTCTGCAGCTAATATCATTAACCAAGGAAAAGATGCTGTTTTCTCTAGTACCAGCGTCTGAGCGCGTACAGCACGAACCATGATTTAATCTATTTTGCAACACGCCACACGTGAACGGGTGTACCCGGGAGGACATTCTAAGGATTTAAGCTCGACTGTAGCTCGAATGAGCATTTATCAGTATAGACTGTCCACAGTAAAGTAATCACTTTTCAAACAAATATTTGAAAAAAAAANAAAAAAAAAAAAAAAAAAAAAAAAAATCTCTGCGTGTAACTACATACTTACTGCCTTATACACTGGCGTGCTGGCTCATACTATGTCGGCATTCAATTAACGAGAATAGTCCTTAGTACTTAACGTTGTATTGCGAGTGAAATGTTAAAATGTATGGCCAATGTAGTTAATTGTATCTTGTTTTATACACATTGGAGTATAAAATATGAAACTGAATATTAGTACACATTTTCATTCCTTACAAACTGGGTGGTTTCACTACAAAGTATAGCTAGGGGCAGTGATATTTCGCGAAAAGATTTTGAGACAAGATACAGTCCAAAACACTGTAGGGTCGTCCGTCCAGCTTCTTCGATTGGCTAAAAAAAATGTTCTGACCCGTGTTAACCGTTTGAGCACGAATCACGAAGGTTCAGTGTCGGAGTTAGTTAGTCCTGAGTGGCTTGGTCAAAGACGGACACGGCACCAGCAGCCAACAGAGGTATAACAAAAGGTGAGGTGTGTATGTAGTATTGAAGTCTACTGCGTGCTCCGATTTTTACGCGAAAAGTCACTGGCCCTATGTATAGGATTTGGGGTTAGAACAATATTCATGTAAAATGCTTAGAGATGTTTGTATACTTCCTATTGGCAATTTTTAATGCAAATAGATTAAATTCAATGTGGCAAAAATATTTTATTCGTATAAAAGTGTTTTCATTTTGAAAATTAATATATAAACAAACACATTCACCACTTAGACAGTTGTTTAGTTTTGGGTGGGTCAATGTTGGATACATGCGCAGATGACGAATAATTGGTCTACCTCGACTTCAGTCTATGCCAGAAACCTCTCAAATCGCATCAGTTCACATGACAGCCATTTCTTCTTCTACTTTTTTTTAATGACGAAGCAGGGTGGTTGGCAACAGTGTGGAGCGTGACGCGGCCGACGCGCCTTGGGCGGAGGTTCAGAGGTCGCTCGCGCATGCGCACACGCGGGTCCCACCGACGCGAGTCGCACTTTACGCCGGAGTGCTCGCCCACGGGAGGTGAAAACCGCGTGTGCCGGAGGGGGGCGTGGTTTACACGAACGCGGGTTGGGGAGGGGGTAATGCCTCAATCACACGCATCGCCGTGTTTGCCCACGTACCTGCGAGCGGACGAGCTTTTAGTTCGCCTCCGATGTCGATACTAAAAGACCCAAAATTCTTCTTGACTACTGTATTTCAACAGAGAGAACTAAAAATCGCGAAAGAAAATTCTTGGGCCAGCAGATTTCCGAAAACACTCCGCCGTCTTTCTCGATTTTGACAATGAGTAAATACCCGTCAATTCCGCGATTTAATTTGACGGCTTGAGTCCATTCATAGTTATTTATATATGCCCTGCCGAAGTTCTACTTTCAAGCTACTTTCCACTTCATACAAACAAAGTTTATGTAATTCTAGAAAATTACGTCAAGAGGACAACGCGCCGCATTCGTGCGCACTCACTTTAATAATATTTTGAAAAGAGAACAGTGTCTCACTAAGCAATACCAACATACGTATTTTCTCTGTTTTTATTCGTATTAATCTAATATAAGAAAAAAAAAATATTGGATAAAATTTAAGTGTAAGTTTACTTTATCCAAAAATTACTTAATGTTTTGCTAACTATAGTATAAAACGCTTGTTATACATAACTAGGACCTCCTGTTTTTTTGCGAAAACATTTACGCGAATTTTAGACTCCAATATCCTATGGCTAGGGGCAGTGATATTTCGCGAAAAGATTTCGAGACAAGATACAGTCCAAAGCACTGTAGGGTCGTCCAACTTCTTTGGTTGGCTAAAAAAATGTTCTGGCCCGTGTTAACCGTTTGCGCATGAATCACGAAGGTCCAGTGTCGGCGTTACTTAGTCCTGAGTGGCTCGGTCAAAGGACGGACACGGCACCAGCAGCCAATGGAGGTATAACAACAGCTGAGGTGTGTATATTGTATTGAAGTCTACTGTGTGCTCCAATTTTTACGCGAAAAGTCACTGGCCCTAACTATGGCATACGTGCGGCTTTCTTTTTTGATTATTTGTCGGGTGAAAGTTCCTTACCTGACCGGACCAATCAGAATTAGGTAACTCCGAAACCGAGTGTCCGTGATTCGCGGGCAGACACCTGCAAAGCGTGACTTCTCAAATCATCCAATCACGAAAGAGGATCTGAACTCTGGTGTTTTGAAGTGTAAGTAGTCATGAAATCTTTTCCCGAAAAAACAGGTGGCCTTGTTCATAACATGTTTAGGAAAAAAACCAAGCCGTCACACATGGGTACAGACCTGATAAATTCGCGGTTTCATTTCGAGACAAGTTGGAGTTCACACACTTGTACGTTCACGTCACTTTTGCAATTGTTCGACGCGTTGTGTGACACCTCCTGGAGATGAATGAGCCAATAAAAATGTGACGTAAACTGAAGGCCCAATCACCGCCTTGTACTGCCACAACAAACAACCAATTAACAGTAGATTTCTGCACGAGTTTATATAAGACCGTGAGGCCTAGCCTACAGGTCATTGAACTCGCGAATTTTTCAGGTCTCTTATGGGCCTTGTCAGTTAAATAAAAGAGGTATAGATAATAAGAGAATTAAATTTTGCGTACTTATAATAGTTCAAATATTCATTAACGGTATATAACATACATATATCTGTGTGAAACAGTTCGCACAATTATATATAATGTAGTTTCATTTTCTTCACACTCAGTGGCATCAACACAGAAAAACACCGCGGCTCGTTTTATTTTTAAAACGTGATTTACTCAATAAAAGTGGGGGGGGGGGAAGTAATGTAGTTGCGTTGTTAATATTTCACTGTCCTTTGTTGCCCTCATTGGTTAAGTGGTCAAACGTGTTCCAGTCCTCTTCGAAAACATGACCCCCACACTTACCTTGGACTCAAATATATTTGAAAAGCTTTTACTAAGCCCGCGTACAGCTGAAATGTTAGCCTTTTATAGATATGGCGTAGAGACGTTTATAATTTAATACCCTATTCAATGTCGTATTACTTAAACCAAGAAACTGGGGGAAAAAAATCAAGCCCACGCGTACTTACTGTTTGGTGAATGGTTAAGTGCTTCTAATTTTTTTTCAGGCTATGCGAAATACAGTTTACATGCAAAAAAGAAATTTCATTATACTCAAGGTCACGCGATTTTCATGAAAAGACTTTTTGAATAGTTGAATTTCAAAACACTTTGGCCCATCAATTTTTTTCTATAGAATTGTTTTTACTGAGACGTGCCTGTCGGCATATCATAGACTTTCAGTACCGCAGTACCCTAGTTCTGATCGCCCAGTCATGTACCACATTGTCACAGAGTACTTGTGAGTACAGAGGTGAAACAGCCACTTGTACCCCGAACTCGAGCCCCACACGCCAGCAAGATGGCGTCACTAACCAGCAAACATGTCGGAACGGCGTTCGCCAATCAGCGCGTGGGTAACTTGCTTGCCGGTTGGCAGCCCAGTCGATAGGGAACCTTTCGAAGCTTGCAGCAGCGAATCAGACACAAGGCCAGCTGCCAGAGCCTCGCTCAGCCAATCAGAGAATGCGTACGCCCACGTCAGAGGAACCGTCACGCCGTCACGACTCTGCGCACCTGTCTGCTTTGTGGTGCCGCCTTTGCGAGGTCAGCGCAGGGAGTGTGACCAGTTCGATCACACGTCAATTTCCGAGTTCAAATGTTGCAATCACTTAATTTTTTTTGGTATGGCTGTACTCGTGTTCAGCACTTGTCTCTCAACCAGCGAACGACGTGCCACGTGCTCGATGATATTAGCACTGACCATTAATGTCAAAGAAGTTGTAGAAAATTCCACTAGTCAAATTACAATCGTTTGGAAAGATCCACAATAAGTTCTCTGCAGGTTTTACACACGAACGACGCAAAATAAAACGATATACGGCTGAATACTGAGTACATATTCACTGGGCGATATCTGTCTGGTTGATACTCCACTTGCCGCTTTGTGACTGGAGCATGCGAAGCCATTAGGTGATGAAATCGATAGCAGAGTAGCCCCGTGAGCTGACGCTGGTTTGAGCCATTGGATACATTGTAACTACTCAGATAGTTTATTTGATTTTTGCGCCACCACAATGCATAAGAGAAAAAAATCTGTCTCAATAAAGCTAACCCCTTGAGACCTAAGCCCGAATATATTATATACATTGTGACTCTTTAAGGCGTCATGCTCGTGATGTACTTTCATATATGACAGTCCTTCATTGTTTATTATGTGACTGATTTTTCATGTACAGGCCGATTTCATATATTTTACACTTGGTTTTCCCGACCCTTGCGTTAGGCAGACGGTGTTTATTTATATTAACACGTACATGTTTTAGTGTAATCTGCAACTACGTATGTGTTGTTATCGGTACAATTGTAAACGGCTTTATTTTTTTTAGTATATGACTAGTTGTTGAGGGTTACCCAGGCTAACGATGACTTTGACCGCTGGCCCGTGTGTTGGACTGATGGAGTTAGTTGTACACATCATAGTCGATTTCACAGTGCTGACCCCTCACTGCTGACCCAATATTACTGACCCCTCAGTTCTGACCCCTCACTGCCAATCTCTCAGTGCCGACACCTCACTGCTGACCCCTCACAGCCGATCTCTCAGTGCCGACACCTCACTGCTGACCCCTCACTGCTGACCCATTATTACTGACCCCTCAGTTCTGACCCCTCAGTTCTGACCCCTCACTGCCGATCTCTCAGTGCCGACACCTCACTGCTGACCCCTCACTGCTGACCCAATATTACTGACCCCTCAGTTCTGACCCCTCACTGCCAATCTCTCAGTGCCGACACCTCACTGCTGACCCCTCACAGCCGATCTCTCAGTGCCGACACCTCACTGCTGACCCCTCACTGCTGACCCATTATTACTGACCCCTCAGTTCTGACCCCTCAGTTCTGACCCCTCACTGCCGATCTCTCAGTGCCGACACCTCACTGCTGACCCCTCACTGCTGACCCAATATTACTGACCCCTCAGTTCTGACCCCTCACTGCCAATCTCTCAGTGCCGACACCTCACTGCTGACCCCTCACAGCCGATCTCTCAGTGCCGACACCTCACTGCTGACCCCTCACTGCTGACCCATTATTACTGACCCCTCAGTTCTGACCCCTCAGTTCTGACCCCTCACTGCCGATCTCTCAGTGCCGACACCTCACTGCTGACCCCTCACTGCTGACCCAATATTACTGACCCCTCAGTTCTGACCCCTCACTGCCAATCTCTCAGTGCCGACACCTCACTGCTGACCCCTCACAGCCGATCTCTCAGTGCCGACACCTCACTGCTGACCCCTCACTGCTGACCCATTATTACTGACCCCTCAGTTCTGACCCCTCAGTTCTGACCCCTCACTGCCGATCTCTCAGTGCCGACACCTCACTGCTGACCCCTCACTGCTGACCCATTATTACTTACCCCTCAGTGCCGACCCCTCAGTGCCGACCCCTCAGTGCTGACCCCTCACTGCCGACCCCTCACTGCTGACCTCTCACTGCTGACCTCTCAGTGCCGACCCCTCACTGCTGACCTCTCATTGCTGACCTCTCAGTGCCGACCCCTCACTGCTGACCTCTCACTGCTGACCTCTCAGTGCCGACCCCTCAGTGTTGACCCCTCAGCGCTGCCTTCATGCGGTACCAATGCCAAGCAGTTCTGTTTAACAATCGGTCAGTTTTATATGTTTGCAATAATTTATATCACCATCCAACCTGTCGAATACGAAGTTATGTTGTAATTCTCGCTGTAGTGCAGTAGAAGGAAATCAGTATGCGCCTATTTTCTAGACGAGTGTGTGCAGGCCGATGTGTATGCGTGTGCTATTTCAGAGCCTACAGTCCTACAAGCAACTGTAACTTTGCGTGGACGGTTGTTACATGTTCCCGAACTTCAAAGGTTTGGAAATGCTGACCAACTATGCTTGTAACAGGGCTTAAAGCCTACTTGCCCTTATCTCCTAGATTGCAGTCGGAAGTGATGAATGTGATCTGAATTCGGTGGTCGTAGCTTCGGTGGGTGGGAAACGTCGGGAAACTATGCTTATAAGAGGGATTAAGGTCTTCATGTCGCTACCATCCTGTTTGTCATTGGATGTGATGCCTATTATATGAATTTGGTGAATATAGCTTCTGTGGGTGGGAAATGGCCGTCAACTGTGCTTAAACGAAGGTCTAAGGTGTACTTGATCCCGCGGTCCTTTTCGTCTTCGAAAGTGATGCCTATTATGAATTTAGTGACTATAGCCCAGGTGGGTGGGAAACCGTAGGGCCAACAAAACTTATACCAGGGATTAGGGCGTACTTTACAATACGGTCCTGTTCGTTGTCGGCGGCGATGTCTACGTTATGAATTTGACGACTATAGCTTCAGAGAATGGCAAATGTAGGTCGACTATGCTTATAAGATGCCTTAAAGTTTACTTGGCCCTACCCCTAAGTTCTTCATCAGAGAAGATGTTTATGATATGAATTTGATGCCTTTAGCTTCGGAGGGTGGAAAATGATGGGCAACTATGCTTATAAGTGGGCTTAGGGCGTGCTTAACCCTGCGGCCCTATTCACCGTCGGGGGCGATGACTATGTTATGGATTTGGTGACTATATCTTAAATGTTTCGGAAATTACAGTCAACTATGCTTATAAGTGCGTTATGGCATACTTAACGTTGCGCCCCTTTTCGTTATCGGGGATGATACCTCTTTTATGAATTGGTGACTGTATATTTAACGTTGCTGAAATTACAGCCAACTATGTTTATAAGTAGGCTAAGGGCATGCTTGACCCTGCAGCCATTTTCGCTGTCGGGGATGATGCCTATGTTATTAAGAGGGAGCATGAGAAAATAAAGGAGATCGGGAGGACTCTGAGAAAACCCTTCACTCAGAATGCAAGAGCGTGAAGTGGAGACATCTTATAGGACTCTGAGAAAAAAAAACCCCACATGGAATGTATGAGTGTGATGTGGTGACATCCAGTAAAAAGGAATGAGAGAGCGTGAGAAAATAAAGATCGAGAAAACCCTGGCGTTCTGGGGGGGATTCGGAGGACGGACGAGAAAGAGGTAGGAAGGCGACCAGAAAGACTCTGAGTAAACCATCCCAGGGGAGGAGAGGTAGGAAGGAATGGGGGAACATGAAAACAGTAAAGAAGATTGGGAGGACTCTGAGAAAACTCCAGGGGTGGGAAACTGGAGAGAGGGATAGGACGTGGGAGGTAGGAAGGATACCAGGGGGACTCTGAGAAAACCCCAGGGGTGGCGGTCGGGAGAGGGGGCCAGAAACAAGCGAGAGGGGTGGGAGGAATATGAGAAAACCGCACCAAGGGATAGAACGAACGAGAGAGGCAGGAAGGATACTGGAAGAACTCCGAGAAAACCCAGGGGTGGGAGATGAGAGAGAGGCAAATGAGAAAACCCCATGGGTGGAGACGGGAGAGGTGGATAGAAAGTGGTTGAACAGAGAGATAGGACGGACGAGAGAGGTCGGAAGAACATCGGGAGAATGCGGAGACGAGAGAGAGAGAGAGAGAGAGCGCGAGATATTGGGAGAACTAATAAACCGCGAGGGATAGAACGTGGGAGACGTGAGAAACTGACAGGAAGAATAGAAAACCCCAAAACGAAATGCAAGAGCCGGATGTGCTGAGGTGGAGTGATGGAGCAGGAGGAAAAAAAGGAAATACAAGATGACCGCTGCTGGCATGGAATGACAGANGTCGGAAGAACATCGGGAGAATGCGGAGACGAGAGAGAGAGAGAGAGAGCGCGAGATATTGGGAGAACTAATAAACCGCGAGGGATAGAACGTGGGAGACGTGAGAGACTGACAGGAAGAATAGAAAACCCCAAAACGAAATGCAAGAGCCGGATGTGCTGAGGTGGAGTGATGGAGCAGGAGGAAAAAAAGGAAATACAAGATGACCGCTGCTGGCGTGGAATGACAGAGCAGGTGGTTTCCACGTGACGTCATCCAAGATGGCGGTCGGCTTGTCCCTTGTCCCCAGCTCCTGGCGCAGAACCGGTCATTTCTAACTACTACTCAGAGCATTGCACAGCCAATAAGCGAATGGGTACACCCACGTGAAATGAACCGCCAAGCCATATTACTTCTGTGTAAAGGTTGTTCACGGTAATGTGAGCACTTTAGAAATCAACCTCTGAAACATGTCACTGCTTCTACCTGCATATATTTAAACGAGCACACTGAGTGGTATGCGGCCAGTGAGGTTGATTGGTACATTCGGAGGGGGAGTAGTTGCATGTTTTAACGTTGAATTAAAAGTCCCAGGTAAATATTTGCGAATACTGAGATTAATATATTATTTCTTTTTATTGAATGCATGAAAATGTAATGATAAACCAATTTGTGAAATATTTACATTTATAATTATTTCACAGTTTCGCCTTACCGAGGCATGATTAAGCGAGGAGGCTCATGGCAATGTTCATTTTATATAAGGTGGAAGATTACACTACGTGCCTACAAGTAGATATCAAGCAGGGATTTCAAAAATGCTCGGTTTATCGTGAACAGTCTATACTTAACTTATTCCGCTACCCGACACTGAGAATATGTAAGGATATTTGTAGAGACTATTTTTATTTTATTAAATAATGTTGCATACGTAGTGTCCTGCATATTTCATGTTATTTTTTAGAGACAGGTTTATTCTGTAAACACGTGTGCGTTTACTGTTTATTTGGTCATTGGATCATATTTGATATGAAACGACTTAGTAACTTGGCTCCAATTAAAGAACACGCCCGAGTCCACGGTGGTGGAGTAGTCAGACTACTCATCTCCATTCTAGGCAAACCGGGTTCGATTCCCAGCGGGGTAGCTACCACTGGTCGGCGGGTTTTCTCGGGGGTCTCCCGTTTCCCCTGCCCTTGCATTCCGGCACTGCTCCATATCCACCTCACCCTCGTCGGCTCTCAAGATCTCAACGTTAAGAGTTGCCGAAATCTCTCCACACCACGCAACTAACGCGCCATGTTTGATCGAACGATCATCTGTAGTCCCGTCAGAAAGGGAGTGACTTCTCACATGGAGAGCAGCCAATGAACAACTGACACCGGCTGGAGTACATACATCACTGTGGGTTCTAGCATGATGTCGAAAATACCGCGAATTCTGCAGGCCTCTGCGTATACGTCAAAACGAGGATAGGAAAGCAGCCGTGTTTACTCTCGTGTGGGCGGCACGGTCAGTTTCAGTACAAACTCTACCGCCGAACGGTCCCGGTACAAAGGGCGTCAAGAAGGTTACTGACTTTTTGCCTACCGGATCGTTCTTAACCTGTTGCGTCATCTTCGCTCGTCAATATTTTCACATACTTGGACAAACACCGACCGTGCAAGGTTCAAGCGCTTATTTCTGGAGTCAATTGCGCAGTAACGTCTCTTCACGGTCGTGCTCGATTGTTCTGTCACCTCCGTGGCAAAGTCAACAACCTAAGTAAATGTTTCACGCCGCTACCCACGCCATAGTTTTTGAGGGAAACTTTTTTTTATACCTAATGGAAGCAAACCGTAATTATATGCGAAGGAAAAGTATCGAACTAATGTACGGACAATTTACTTGCAAGTTCAGAAATATTTTCTGACTAACGGATAGGTACCTTAAAAAGTGCGGGAAATTTTCCTCGACTTCAAACAGGATACTTACTACACACAATATGAAGAAAAATATATTTGGAAAGAAAAAGTTACAAAAAGCGAGTAACCTACTGAATGTTACAGTTGTCAACACAATGAAACCTTCAAATTAGTATTCTTAAAATCTACTAAAGTCTGTTTGCGGTTTCTTCACACTTTTTGAGTAAAACCTTCGAAAAATTACCCCACGAATTACGTGTTCGGTTGTTCCCTAAATATATCATGTATCACAAGCGTTGTATACTTGTGTTAACGAGAAAGAACATAAAAGTACCTTAACTACATTACGCACACATTAATTTTCCAGTTCAGGTGTTGCAAAGGAAAAAAAAATTTGGTGTGAACAGTACCTACGAATTTCTTATAACTAGGGGCAGTGATATTTCGCGAAAAGATTTCGAGACAAGATACAGTCCAAAGCACTGCAGGGTCGTCCAGCTTCTTTGATTGGCTAAAAAAATGTTCTGGGTCGTGTTAACCGTTTGCGCACGAATCACGAAGGTTCAGTGTCGGAGTTACTTAGTCATGAGTGGCTTGGTCAAAGACGGACACGGCACCGGCAGCCAATGGAGGTATAACAGCAGCTGAGGTGTGTGTATTGTATTGAAGTCTACTGTGTGCTCTTATTTCTACGCGAAAAGTCACCTGCCCTAAGTATAGATGGTAGGCCTATGCTGCTACAGTTTCACATACGTCGTTGGACCCCTCCTCATCTGACAAGCCCTGCAGAACTCACACCTATGGTCTACTCGCGGTTTCTTCACCCTTTCTTTAAACATATCTTAGAAAAATAACCCCGTGTATTACGCATTTGGTTGTTCCCTAAATATATCATGTATCACCAGCGTTTTATACTCGTGTTAACATAAAAAGTACCTAACTTGTGGTTAATTTTAATTTTTACGTATATTTTATTTGTACAGTATAATATTTCATTTATAGTTAGTGCTAATAAATGCAGGGATAAAAAAAGGTGTGTTGTTAATGCCTAGTAATAAATTGTTATTAGGCAACATATTATTAGAGACCAGAAAAATTCGCAGATTCATTTCGGGACAAGCTAGAATTCAAAACACGTGTGCTAATAAAACTTTAGCCATTGGTCCACACAGTGTTTCACACCTCCTGGGGAGCTCTGGCCTAATCGTGGCTTTCCACTGTGACAGCAGACAACCAATGTGCAATTTATATCGGCATATTTGTACATAAGACTGTAGAGTCTAGCTTGAAGGTCATTGAACTCTGAATTTTTCAGGTCTGTACATATTGTGTAACTGAGTGCCCCCAAATGCGGTGCGTTGTCCCTCTGGTGTAATTTTTTAGTCTTATTAAACTTTTTTTTTGTACAAGGAAGGGAAATATGCTTAAAGTAGAATATAAGCAGGCTTCAGAAAAGTTGGAAGTAACCGTCAATGGACTAGAGTAGACTTTTTTTTAGAACTTCGATGTTTCATTCCGTGTGAACGGGCGAAACAAGAGTACGAGTTCTGTCTGCGGTGGCTGGGCTGTGACCAAGCAACCTCTGCTCGGGTATGTAAAGGACTGTGCAGTCTAACTTGGTGCCATCTTGCAACGCTAAATGGTAGTATCTCTAGCCATATCTGCCTGAGCTGCGCGCAACGATGCCAATTAAAAAATTATTTCTCTGAAAATAGATGAAATCGTTTCCCAAAACCGATTATTAGATCGATATTAAGGATGCTGATTTTTTCTCCCAGTATCGATATATTTCTTGCAGAATTATCTTCCGATCTAGTGGCCCCATTGTGTATCATTTAACATTATGAATTTTGTTGATTTTTTAACTTTCGTATTTATGGACTGTACGATTTCTATGGAATTTCATATTTTCGTCGCTGATATTTTAACGAGTTTTTGGTTGATGGCATTTCTGGCTGTTAAGTTAGTTCCCAAGGCCATAGCACATCCTAGCATACAGAATATTAACGTTAGATTCGAACAACTGTCCCGAAAAAAAAATATTTTTCGTCCGCTTTTCTATGCGCATGGATAGGGCCAGTGACTTTTCGCGTAAAAATCAGAGCACAGAGTAGACTTCAAGACTATATACACACCTCAGCTGTTGTTACACCTCCATTGGCTGCTGGCGCCGTGTCCGTCTTTGACCAAGCCACTCAGGACTAAGTAACTCCGACACTGAACCTTCGTGATTCGTGCGCAAACGGTTAACACGGGTCAGAACATTTTTTAGCTAATCAAATAAATTTGACGACCCTACAGCGCTTTGGACTGTATCTTGTCTCGAAATCTTTTCGCGAAATATCACTGCCCCTACGCATGGATTTTCTGTACCTCGATCTAGATCGATCCAACAAATCGAGATCGGCATGTCTGAGGTGCGCTGCAACAGCGGCTGGAGGGCGCGTGGTCGCCGTACCTGGAGGGCCNGTGCGCCATGGCTCTCCCTGGGCGTCGTCGTACCTTCCGCGGTGCCGTAGCTGGCCAAGGCTGACGACCCGGCCAGCAAACACGCTTCCGCATCGCCCTCCTCGCTGCACCTTGACAACAACGTCTCCAGGGGCGGACAATCTTCAACACTTTGAGCGCAGTTCACCTTTACTGAGAGAGAGGTTTATTCCACTCCGGTTGGGAAGCTCCATGCTTTTAGTTTGGCAACTAAATTTTTTCGCCACTAGGTAAGCGCAAGTGTCGCATGTGCAACGGAATTGTTTTGTTTTCTACATAAAAAAAAAAAAGCAATAATCATAAATTAGGTATAAAGTAACTACTTTACTAAGTGAAATCGTTCTCTTTCATTATTGACGTAGCTTGACATTTTAATTTAAAGTACCTCTATGGAACACTGGCGCTTACCTAGCGGCGGAAATTTTCCCTATGCTAAACTATACCTTAGTAGAATTAACCTAACTGAGAGGTAAGACTAGCTAGAATTGAGTTACATATATTCACGGTTGCGGTACTATCAGTTATGTTGGTCTCTGTATTCCTATTTACCATCGTCCTATTGGCTCACACTACAAGGGACACGCTTACTTCACTGTACAACGTTTA
Source organism: Clitarchus hookeri (assembly GCA_002778355.1). Lineage (NCBI taxonomy): Eukaryota > Metazoa > Arthropoda > Insecta > Phasmatodea > Phasmatidae > Clitarchus > Clitarchus hookeri. Next base: position 132,116 of record NQII01002409.1, on the reverse strand, counting down.
TTACTGGCCGGCTCTCTACCAATATAACGCCGGCTTGGAACTGGCCAAATCAAATGTTCTTTCCTACCCAGAATAATGTACAATCCATCCTGTTCATTTGAGAAATTTACAACTTTGAGTTTTGCTGACCTAATATCACGTTGCAGAGAACCCCATGGAAACTGCTGGCTTAGAAATATTTCTTCGCCCGTGTCTTCTAATAATACGGAAGTCACAATGTTGCGGCAAACTCCTTAGAACTCGGTTAAATCCAGGCGATGTGATATTACGTCGGTATAGCACCCAAAGGGCCAATACTTGGAGGATGGTACACCCTCACTGACAATGAAGACGAGTTACAAGTAGACTAATTNTAGCACCCAAAGGGCCAATACTTGGAGGATGGTACACCCTCACTGACAATGAAGACGAGTTACAAGTAGACTAATTGAATTCGAATTTTGATAGGATATCCTTTGCCTACAACGACTACGAAAAAAAATAACCAACAAAAACGAAGAACACAATACATGGATGTTGTTTTGCTGTTTTCTTATTGATTTAGTTGTGCTGTCCTCGTTGTTTCTGTGTCGCTCGTTGTCTAACTGGATAGTTGTATCTTGTTCCATATATGTACTTATTCATTTTATCACATTTTTACTGCATTTGGGTTAATCATACATAGGGCCAGTGACTTTTCGCGTAAAAATCGGAGCACACAGTAGACTTCAATACTATATACACACCTCAGCTGCTGTTATACCTCCATTGGCTGCTGGTGCCGTGTCCGTCTTCAACTAAGCCACTCAGGACTACGTAACTCCGACACGAACCTTCGTGATTCGTGCGCAAACTGTTAACACGGGCCAGGGAATTTTTTTTAGCCAATTAAAGAAGCTGGACGACCCTACAGTGCTTTGGAATGTAACTTGTCTCGAAATCTTTTCGCGAAATATCACTACCCCTACTCATACATATATTGTATTATTCGTTTTTTTTTTTATTTGTTTTTGTAGTCACTGTAGGCAATGGAGATCCTATCAAAATTTGAACTCAATTACAACACACCATAGCCATTAAACTTCAGAAACAAATAACAAGTTTGTTGTCTGTATTCTCCACTATAGGTTGTTCACGGTTAGTTGAGTACTTTAGAAACCAATATTAGAAAAATCTAACTGCCCGTACCTGCATATACTTTAACGGGCACACTGACTGGCATGCGCCCAGTCAAGTTGGTAACTACGGAGGGAAAGTAGTTCCATGCCTCAACGTTGAATTAAAAATGTTACAGGTGAACATGCGTGTATACTCAAATTATTTATTTTGCTTGTTCTTTTATTTCTTTGCTGTCCCATTACCCCGTTGTTTAACCCGTTCAGTCNATACTCAAATTATTTATTTTGCTTGTTCTTTTATTTCTTTGCTGTCCCATTACCCCGTTGTTTAACCCGTTCAGTCACCGTGTCCGAAATCGTGGATATGTTGCACGTGAAATATTATTATGACCGGTGCTGTACACAGCAAGGCACCAGTGCCCAGTCTTCCTTGTGGATGATCTGATTCGTGGAATTTTCAACTCCTCTTTGACATGAATGGTTAGTGCTAATATCATCGAGCACGTGGCACGTCGTTCACTGGTTGAGAGACAAATGCTGAACACAAGTACAGCGCATACCAAAAAAAATACGTGATTGCGACACTTGAACTCGGAAATTGATGTGTGATCGAACTGGTTGAATAACTATTTCTACTATAGTCTAATCGCGGTATATTCACGCTCAAGTAGGTGGGTTTTCTCGCAGATCTCCCGTTTCCACCACCCTTGCATTCCGACGCTGCTCCATAATCACCTCACTTCATCCTCATCAGCTCTCAAGACCTCGATGTTAAGAGCCGTCAAAATCACTTCACTCCATGTCTTTATTTATTGCCTTGTCTCCGATTTTCATTGCTTTAGTCTGTATATTCCAGGTTCGTATCCCTTGTTTCTTGCCTTGGTCTTTGTTCATCCATTACTCGTGCTCTTGTTCGTTGCCTGGTTCTGCAGGATAATCTACCAGTTCCATTCCGTGTGCGGGGTGGGGCGGGGGAAGCTCCCGAACTCATCAGTTGCCTTCTGATATTTCCTTGTTCATTATATCTATTTTGTATTGTAATTAGCCGAAGCTGTGTACTGGGTTCCCCCAGTAGAAAACCACAGAGATTAAATTACGTCGTAATTCCTTTTATATGGACGTACCCGTTCGCATATTGGCTGCCCGAGTCTGTGTCATGGTTGCCACTCATCTGGAAAACAGGGAAAATGTCGGGGAATTTGAAAACTGCCAGGGAAATCAGGGAAACGTCAGGGAATTTCGATCAAGTTAGATAAATTTCAGGGAATTCTGTGATATGCACGCTATACATTTGGCAGTTCTATCATCAATTGTGCACCGCTATCAGAATCGTATAAAATAGTTTCGATGACTGTGGACGAAATGCATTTTATGTAGGGAGTAATTTCGTAAGGTCAGATAATTATTTTGGTGTATAACTGTGTCGTAATGCAAGGCTGTCAATACTTTTTTAAAAATGTTAGCAGAAGGTCACGAAAAAAAAGATTACTTTTTTCTGTAAAATGTCAGGGGATTTTCTAATGGAAAAAATTGGCAACCCTGTATGGGAGCGGGCCGTGTGTATGCTTGGCTATTGCCTACTGCGAAGGTTACCGGGAGCTAATTGGCCATCTGTTTTTCGCGAAAAGATTCACGTGCAGCCTAAACTTCAGTACACTATGTGAACGCTTGCCACTTTCTTCCCTATTGGCAGAGACCAGAAAAATTCGCGAGTTCAATGACCTGCAGGCTAGACTCTCCAGTCTTATGCACAAATATGCCGATATAAACTGCACATTGGTTGTCTGCTGTCACAGTAGAAGGTGATGATTGGGCCAGCCNCCGATAGCAACTGCACATTGGTTGTCTGCTGTCACAGTAGAAGGTGATGATTGGGCCAGCCTTCTCCAGGAGGTGTCAAACACCGTGCGGACCAATGGCTGAAGTTTTATTAACACACGTATTTCGAATTCTAGCTTGTCCCGAAATGAATATGCGAATTTTTCATCTCTCTAGCTATTGGCCAAGTTTATTTGCGAGAAGACATTTTTGTATCTAACTGGGCCAATCAGGATGGATTTACTACGCAAGTGAACGTCTGTGATTCGCGGGCATACAACCTAAGACTTGAGACAATTGAAACCATCCAATCGCGCAAGTGGGTCTGAGTTTAAGTGGTTNTTCGCGGGCATACAACCTAAGACTTGAGACAATTGAAACCATCCAATCGCGCAAGTGGGTCTGAGTTTAAGTGGTTCGCACTTCATCTAGTCCTGAAATCTTTTAGCAGAAAAACAGGTGGCTGTAGTGATTGGTGAACGGCGTTCCGACATGTCGCTGGCCGGTGACGCCATTTTGCTGGGATNAAAAAACAGGTGGCTGTAGTGATTGGTGAACGGCGTTCCGACATGTCGCTGGCCGGTGACGCCATTTTGCTGGGATGTGCGCTTGGAGTTGGCTGTATAGGCAGCAGTTTAACCTCTGTTCGCGGTTGTTTTGAGCACTTTTGAAATCAACCTTTGAAAAATAGACACTGTCCCTACCTGCATAGAACTTCACGTGCACATTGACTCGTATGCGGACAGTAAAGTTGTTAACGACAGAGATAAAGTTGTTCCATATCTTAACGTTGAATTAAACGTGTTAAGTAAACATTTGTGAATACAGAAATAATTTCGTTTGCTTTCGTTTTTTTTGTTTTGTAATGCAGATACGTAAGAATTAGTAAACGTGTAAAATATTAACGTTTATAATAATTTGACAGTTAGACTTGGCTGACACGAATAAAATGGTCAAGTCCACGGCAATGTTAATTTCACACATGGCGGCTTTTTTTGTTGGATTGGTTTGGAATTATTAATATCCCACGGTGTTATGGGTAAAAGCGTATCAGGGGACGGCTTATAAAAAACACAACTTAAACTAACGCCCACGCCTTACTTAGTATTCGAACCCAGAACCTCCCCCACCCCATACTTCGCCACGGATGGTCGGCTAACACATGGTGGAAGAATACACAATGCGAAAACAAGTAGATCTTCAGCAGGGCTTTCGAAAGTGTGCTCAGTTTGCCGCGAACAACTTTCACCGTGGAGTAGTGTGTGAATTTCGCAGGTGGCCGGAGGCGGACGGACGGCGTATAGCTGGGCGATCGGAAGGCCGGCGAGCCGCGACCACGGCGGGCGTGACCTTGAGCTGGGCTGCGGGGGCTCGCGGCCAGCCGGAAGCGCCGGGGGCGAGGGAGCGCGCGCGGCTATCGACACACATCCTGCGACTCGTCAGACCCCCTCGTCGGTGTCCCAACCCCGCCCGCGCCCGTCGCTAGTCAGCCCGCACGCCGTTATTCCGCGACCAGCCCGTATAGGCCGTTCACAGTAAACTGAACTCTTTCGAAAGCCCTGCATTAACCTTCTCAGACCTTCTTTAATTCACTGTTTCAGGTGTTGCAAAAGAAATTTTTTATGTTTGCGTGCTGTACTTCAGTCTCGACACAGCACTTGTTTCGTTGCCACAGCCAAATGAGCTGTAGGCCATATGTTCGGCTACAGTTGTACGATCCAAATTAAGACCTGAACCAGTAAAACTGTTTGCGAATAACTTACCCATAGGTAATATCATTGGTCTTTGAGCTTCGCAGTGTGCAGTACAGGCCAAAAATTACCTACACATGCGTAATGTACACGATTGTGTACACTGAGTCTGACTGGGTTAAGATGTACCTACTTGTATGAACGTTGTGTATTCTTCCGCCATATGTAACATTAATATTGCCACAGGCCTTGTCACTTTACCCGTACGCCGGTCAAGTGAAATTGAAAATTATAAGAATAGTACATATTTTACAAATTCGCTAATTTTTAATCTTATATGCAATTACAAAACTTAAAAGAAAAATTAATTCTTCCAGTATTCATAGATGTTTACATTACACTTTTAATTCCACGTTAATACGTGGAACAACTTTCTTTCCATCGTTACCAACTTAACTGGGAGCACGCCAGTCAGCGTGCTCGTCAAAACATAACCAGGAAGGGACAGTGATCTTTTTCAATGGTTTATTTCAAATGCTGACTTTACTGTGAAAAACGTTTACTTGAGAATACAGAGGTGAACCCGCTGCTTTTCCTAGCCACCTCCAGTCACACACTCCAGAAAGATGGCGTCTCACTGGCCGGCAATGTGTCGTAACGCCGTTCGCCAAACGGCGACTGGTAACCTACTAGCCAGCCGGTATGCATCGGCGAGTCAGATACTAGGCCCGTGCCCAGAGTCTCGCGCAGCCAATCGGTAGAAGAGATTTGGGCGACTCTTAACATCGAGGTCTTGAGAGCCATTCACTAATCAGAGAATGCATACATCTTGATTAAAGGAAACGCCTAGCTACTTCGTCACTGTGTTCTTGTCTATGCTATGACGGTCACTGTGTTCTTGGCTACACTTTGACGGTCACTGTGTTCTTTTCTACACTGTGACGGTCACTGTGTTCTTTTCTACACTGTGATGGTCACTGTGTTCTTTTCTACACTGTGACGGTGTGTCTGGAAACATAGCAAAAAATTTCCGCCTACTTCGCTCCTGAATTACGTGTCCTACGTGGGATATTGATTGGGTTATTAAACATGCCTGTCTATGCCCCCGTTCGCCNGACGGTCACTGTGTTCTTTTCTACACTGTGATGGTCACTGTGTTCTTTTCTACACTGTGACGGTGTGTCTGGAAACACAGCAAAAAATTTCCGCCTACTTCGCTCCTGAATTACGTGTCCTACGTGGGATATTGGCTGGGTTATTAAACATGCCTGTCTATGCCCCCGTTCGCTGCCCGGGGGTGCGGGACGGCAGGTCGAGGCCTGGCTCACGCGCCGCGATCAGCTGGTCGACTGCTTGATGACGAGGGGTACTCCACTTCCCATCCTCAGCACTTGTGCATGTGCGTTGCCTAGAGATGGCGCGACGCCTCTTCTACGTCATCGGGCGTGAGTGCGCCGCCAAGACGATCAGCGCTACCTTTTTTGTTGGAGTTTCCTCAACACCTGACGTCACGCACTCTGGAGGGTCTGGCTAGCCTACATGCGCCCTGGTCTGAACACTGCTCGAGAGAGAACAATAGGGTGGGCTTCGTAGAGGGAACACTTTATAAGATTAGTATTTTTAATGGGCAATAATATGTAATTTTACTTATGCCCAATATTATTGATTGTTCAATTTTTAATCTGTTTAAAAGTGCTTTTAATAATCTTTAATATTTTTGTATTGAAAATCTTGGGGCATTTTGCAAATGAAAAGAAAATATGTATTCCAAAATTATATGGTTAAAAACGAAATCATAGTCAATTGTTCATTTCTCACAACTGGGGATAACTCATATTGCCATTTGTTCCTATGGGATGGCAATTTTCCTTACTTGAGTTTTTCAACATATTTGTGATATCTGCACAACGTTTTAACGAGTTTATTAGTCCATACAATGATATGGATGTGGTGGATGGAAAAATATGCATTGGTCACTGTCACGAGGTAGATGGGTTTCCTCCGGGTACTCTCGCCCCGAGACAGCACCATACACTAAAGATGAGGTTGACCGCTTATTCATATTCTGCGCATGTACCCAAAATTGACCTTTCTCAAAGGAACACAACTGCCGAAGTCTCATGGTCAACATTGATGAACGTGTTTGTTTATTTCTTAATTTTCAATTTTATATGAATAAAATCTTTTCACCAATTTGAATCTAATCTAACTGCATTAGAAATTGGTTAGGGGAAGTATACAAACATCTCAAAGCACTTGTTTACTAAACAGTGTCCTAAACCTCAAATCCTATCCACGCCGTTTTTGCTTATCGTACTGGCAGAAAAGCACTTTAATCTTGGGACACAGAGATTGGTTGTGCGCAGCCAGCGAGATCGGTCTACCTCATCTTTAGTATGCGGTCTACGCCATGGAGTAAATAAATACTCAAAGACGAAATGGCGTGGCGGTTCATTTGATGTGGGTGCACTCATTCTCTGATTGGTTGTGCGAGGGCCTGGGCACGGGCCTTGTGTCTGGCGACAGCGGGCTGCGAAATGTACTCTATTGCCCGGGCTACTGTCTGACTTGTAAGTTACCAGGCGCGTGTTGGCAGACAGCGTCCCGACATGTGGCTGGCTAGTGACGCCATTTTGCTTGTGTGTGCAGCTGGAGTTCGCGGAATGGGTGGCTATTACCACCCTGCATTCTTATTTACTCTGTGTCCACACTGTGACCTCATGGCACAAAGCTAGAGACTCTTCATTCCTCAGTCCTCTACTAACTCAAGCAAAGGTCACTTGTTCACTTGCTGCCATAGCAGGCAAAACTCCACCACACGGGTGATGATTATGAACCACCCCCCCCCCCTCCTCGACGGAGAGCGCTGGAAATGTACTATTAGTCGTGAGTTTTGCACAGGGTGTGTCGAATGAGCGGAAGTCCAATGGCACACCTGAAACTAACTTATACAAGTATGCCTTCTACCTTGTCGCCGAATTACATGTAACTAGATAGATAACCAGAAATTTCGCTGATTCATTCGACAACAAGCTAGACTCCACAATCCTTTGTGCATTCGAGCGTCAATTAATAGTTCATTGGCTGCTGCTCCAATTGAACCCCAGACCAGGTAACACGGGATTCGGTTCTTAGTTTCCTTGCAGGTTTGTTACTGGTTAAGAGTCGTTTGGGGCGTGTCTAACAAACTATGGTCCAATGGAAGCACAAACACACATGCGCACGCGAATGCAGTTTAACTTGTCCTCAGATGAATCCGCGAGATTTCCGGGTCCCTACATATCACGAAAAATGATTGGGTCTCTAGTGATGGGAAAGGACACGTAGAGAAGATTAACCCGTTGAGTTCCCGTGTACATGACAGAAAACACGACGCACATGGAGGATAGTAACGGCCGGCACAGTACACGTCAATGAATCAGTTCCCTGTGTTTGGATTCCCCGTGTATTTCGCTAATTGATTCAGCAGAAGGTTAAATTTCTCAGTTCTGTATGTGATGGAGCCAGTATTAATTGTTTACCGGTCACTGCCACAGTACGAAACCTTTGTTCTGCGTTGTCACCACTCGATCACAGAATAGGTTAGTATACAGAAGCGAAATGACGTGGCGGTTTAGCGGGGCCGCTGTGGTGTAGTGGTCAGACTACTCGCCTCACACCTAGGCGAACCGGGTTCGATTCCCGGTAGGGTCGCTCCCAGATATTAGCATGTGGGAATCGTGCCGGACGACACCGCTGGTCGGCGTGTTTTCTCTGGGATCTCCCGTTTCACTCACCCTTTCATTCCGGTGCTGCTCCATACTCATCTCGCTTCACCGTCATCGGCTCTCAACACCTCGATGTTAAGAGCCGCCCAAATCTCTTCACTCGCGTGGCGATTCGTCTGATGTTGTTCGCGCGAAGCTATGGAAAAGACCATCGAGTCTGAATGGCTATTGCACGTTATGGAATATTCCCTAATGGTCGGGCTGCCGTCTGGCAAGTTAGTCTCCAGCAGCTGATTGGTCAACGACGCTCCGCCATATTAGCTGGCCGGTGACGCCATTTTGTTGGCATACGTGACTGGAGTTCGCAATACAAGACACCACTTCAGCTCTGTATTCTTAAGTACTCTGTGTTTCGGTCACGCCGCTGCTTCCTATTTATTACTGGCTCACAGTTACACACTATGTACTTGAAACAGTGGTATTTGACCCAAATCTGTGAGAATCAGTGAAAAGGGCTCGACTGATAATCAGTGTCCGATAACTAATTAACATGATTGCTGAATTTCACACACTTATTTGTGATTTCCACTGAATGTCGATATTCCATTGTCGTAAGTCACTAATTTTACAGTTTATTTGCTTGTTTCGCCATTCGGCAGTAGATTATCAATATAGCTCTAATATCAATCTAATATCAATCAATACAGTTCTAAGTCGAACGTTTTTCTTTAACAGAAATAATACCACCACCTTTCAAAATGGACGCGTGCGTGAGGAAAATAAATAGTAACTGTTATAATTGTAAGAAGTAACAACGATGTATTTGTTGGAAAACGTTTTTAATTGTCATCATCGAGAAATGAAAACTACGGATATTGATTTAATTTTGTTTTAAGAAGGTGAAAGTATAAACTGTTGAACTTGTTTGAGAAGACGAACGAGTAAAAATAAAAAATAAAAATGGAGAACATATTTTCGGCCTTCTATTTTAACTGAAATGCGCGAAAATAAAGACCCGGATAGATACAGAATACAGAAAACAGAATACGAATACATACCATATTATTGTATGTATTCATTGTATGTATTCTGAATAATTATGTTGTTAATTATATAACAAAATTAATTTAAGTAATTTATCCAATTTTTTTTTTCTTAAAATTCGAAAATAAATCCTTTGGTTGGTTTCCTTTTATCAATTTTTCCCCCAGAAATTTTGGATCTCTGCTTTGTCATATGGGGCAGTAATATCGCCTACGGACACAATTCTTTGAAACCAAACGGGTAGACAAACGTTCCACAATAGATCCCTATATCTCATATCCACCACTGCAGGAAAACCGGTTCTGTTGGTCTTCCACTCACCACTGTCCTACTGGTTCACAATACACGGGTACGCCTATCGTACTCTACAATGTCCATTATTGGCTGGTCGTCAGCCAGTGGGGGTGCCGAGATGATATTGCCACATCTGAATGCCTTCTACTGTGTAAGGGGATTTACAGTACATCATGCCTCTTTGTGGCTACAGAAAAAAAAAATCTGGAATATTATTGTTTCTGGTCTTTACTTTTTCCTAAAGCTCTTCTTCAGCAGTAGCAACAGAATGAATCTAAGAGTATATTCGTGCGAACTTTATTTTCGAGGACAAAGAAAATCTTCAAAGTAGTGTTACTAGCGCTACGATCTAGCTTAGAGCTTGAAGTGTTCAAGCTCTAAGCTAGATCGTAGCGCTTGAACTGCGTTGCAGTGTATTTATTACACACGTTTTTCAACGAAACTATTAAACGTGCGTCCAATGTGCTGATCTACGAAAGGAACACGCACTTCGGATGAGGGCTGTCGAGTGTTTTCAAAAGTTACCCAAGTTTGAAACGACATTTCAGAGTACTCCAAAATGGCTAAAAACTGTTTTTTTTTTTTTTTGTGCTGGATCTCACAAAATATATGCGTCACATACATAACTACTCAAGGGCCCTGCATTGAACCTTCTGACAAACTTTACACATATACAATAATAGTGTTACCGCTGGAAATCCCATAGGTATGGCCAGTGACTTTTCGCGTAAAAATCGGAGCACGCAGTATACTTCAATACTATATACACATCTCAGCTGTTGTTATACCTCCATTGGCTGTTGGTGCCGGGTCCGTCTTTGACCAAGCCACTCAGGACTAAGTAACTCTGACACTGAACCTTCGTGATTCGTGCGCAAACGGTTAACACGGGCCAGAGCATTTTTTTTTTTTAGCAAATCAGAGAAGCTGGACGACCCTACAGTGCTTTGGACTGTATCTTGTCTCGAAATCTTTTCGCGAAATATCACTGCCCCTACTTATACAATGATAGGGTCACCACTGGAAGTCCTATAGGTACAGCAATGCTACGAGAACACTGCACGCCAGTTCAGAGCCTCGCAGAGATGCCAAACGCCTTCTGAGATCTCGGAGAACAATTTCTTGTTATAAGTGGTTTCAACCAAACCCATATTCTGGAAAAATTGATTTTGTCAATTGCAGCGCCTGCTCTGCCAGGGAACTCTTTGCTTAATGACAGTTCTGACAAATTGCAGTTGCTTGCAAATGTTTCACTTAGATTTAACTCTTTCAGGCCTATATGAAGATGTAACTTAAGCGTTCAATCAAAAAAATTAGTTTTTTTTTTTTTTTTGGAACTGTACCAGTATGACGATCTGCCGTATGCCGGGGCTGACAAAAATGCTTTTGCGTTTGATGTTATTGGCAGCAGTTGTTTTCAAATTTCCTGCCCATAAACTACGCAATTATATAATGTAACAACCATTATTAGCCACAAAGTCAGAAGGGCAAGTCTAATCTTTCCACCAAGATTTCTCTACATAATGGTCTTGCTGAACGTTTCATTTTCGAATGAAACTTACAAACCCAAAACAAGAATTTGGGAAATACAGTTTTATAAATACACACGCTTTAAAAAAAAGTATATTTTTTAGTGATTATTGTGTAATTGCTGTTCGCACTTGACACACTGACCAGAAGATATAAATTTGTTGGAAATCTGCCAATTTTTAACTAACAGGCATACGGAGACTGCATTACATCACACGAGTCTGTAATTAAGTTTCTCAAATAGACTCGANCATTTTTAACTAACAGGCATACGGAGACTGCATTACATCACACGAGTCTGTAATTAAGTTTCTCAAATAGACTCGACAACGACTACAGTCACCCACCATGTGAGGGACTTTCAACATTGCATGAGGTTTTCTGCTGTGTACAGAGTACGTCATTAAATACATTTCCTACGCTGAGAAAAAGGTTATGTTGAATCAAACAAAGCTCGTTTGGCGCAATCAAATTATTTGTTTGTATTTGTGGAATGAAATATTTTGTTGCTGAAACTAAATTATTATCTCGTTGTTCTTGTTCGGTCACCCCAGACAAAGATTTAGTTGGCGCAACTGAAGATTTGTTTGGTGCAATGTTTGTTTGGCTACACGTACATTAACAGTTTGGGTCGATATAAAGGATTCTTGGAAAGTTCGACCTGGAATCGAACCTAGAGCACCCGCGTCCGAGCGCTATGCTTTAGTGAACTCAGTTAACGTGACTACTGGCGAAGTTGGAATGTTTTTAAACACATATACTGCGAATACTGGACGTGTTAAAATAAATATTTCACGTTTATTTCTTTTCCTTTCAGTTTCCATTTGAAATGGTTTAAGTAGTGCATTTATACGATTATTAAGCATCAATAGATGCACTTTCAAACGCTGTTACCATCCTAATTGTCACAAAAAATACAAACAAACTCTCGAAATGAATTTTTGAACGAACATACAGTTGATTCAACAAAATATTCGGTTGACAGTTTAATTTATTTCGGCCCAACACAAGAGATTTGGTTTATTCAAACGCGCTTTTCAACTTTTGCTTGCTCGACAAAATATTTTGTTAGGACAACTAAACATATTTTTGGCCCTATGCAAACAAATGTTTTGTTCAATCTTCTCTCAGCGTATACAACGTTCAATGTATAGACCGCCGTGACTGAAAGGCTTTCTAACAAACGGCTGATGTGCGAAGATACTTTCCAATGGAATTACGCGATGTCTTCCTGCGCGCAGATCTTGGGGGGGTGTAGCAGGACATCCCCTTCCGCGGGATCTGCAAAATCCGCCGGGCGAAGACGCTGAACTGGGCGACGCGGGGTGACTCACCGCCACCCACTTCGCAGAGCCGCCCCCGACACCCGGTGCCCGCGGCTTCCGGCCGCAGGCGTCCGGCGGTTCTTCCTCCGCGACTGACCCTTCCTTCCGCGTGCGCCGTGGTCGTCGACGAGTCGCCCGCCTCGCCTCGCCCCCCGGGGTCTCTGCCCGCCCGACTTTCAACCTTACAAACAATGTAGTCTACTCGCCGGTTTCTCCACACTTTTCGAATCGAAACTTTGGAAAATCGCCCCACGCGTCATGCGTTCCGTTGTCTTCCAAATATGTCACGTATCACAGGCGTTTCGTACTTTTGCAAGTAACCTTAATTTTTGGTTAAACACAACTTTCACTTATATCTTTTCTATAAATTATTATATTTTATTTATAATTAATACAAATGAGTAGGGCCAGTGACTTTTCGCGTAAAAATCGGAGCACACGGTAGACTTCAATACCATACACACACCTCAGCTGTTGTTANGGGCCAGTGACTTTTCGCGTAAAAATCGGAGCACACGGTAGACTTCAATACCATACACACACCTCAGCTGTTGTTACACCTCCATTGGCTGCTGGCGCCGCGTCCGTCTTTGACCAAGCCACACAGGACTAAGTAACTCCGACACCGAAACTTCGTGATTCGTGCGCAAACGGTTAACACGAGCCAGATAATGTTTTAGCCAATCAAAGAAGCTGGACGACCCTACAGTGCTTTGGACTGTATCTCGTCTCGAAATCTTTTCGCGAAATATCACTGGCCCTACAAATGAGACAAGGGAAAAAAACAGGTGTGTTGGAAATGCCTTATAAGAAACAATTATTATGCGAAATATTATCACAGCGAGTGTGCAGAAATGCTGCGTGTCGTGCCTTCGGTGTAATTTTCTAGATTCGGGTAAGCTTTGTTTGCACGAGGCGGAGGAGTATCTCGGAATTAAAATTTAGCAGGTCTTCAGAAATGTTGGAACTTACCGCGAATGGACTATATATAGGCTATTCACTGTTAATTGAGCACTTTTGNGCAGGTCTTCAGAAATGTTGGAACTTACCGCGAATGGACTATATATAGGCTATTCACTGTTAATTGAGCACTTTTGAAATCAATCTTTGAAAAATGCCACTGCCCCTGCCTGCATTCATTTTAACTGGCACAATATCTGGCATACGCCCTGTGAAACAGTAACAGCGGAGGGAAAGTCTTTCCACGTCTTAAACGTTGAATTTAAAGTGTTGCGTAAACTTTGTGAATACTGAAATTATTTCATTTTCTTTCTGTTTCTTTTTACTGAATTAGCAAATTTGCTACGTTTCCAATCACTTCACNATACTGAAATTATTTCATTTTCTTTCTGTTTCTTTTTACTGAATTAGCAAATTTGCTACGTTTCCAATCACTTCACAGTTCCATTTGACCGACACGTGAATAAAGTGATCCGGCACATGACAACGTTAAATACACGTATGGTGGAAGGATACNTGTTCCATTTGACCGACACGTGAATAAAGTGATCCGGCACATGACAACGTTAAATACACGTATGGTGGAAGGATACAATGTAATCAGAGAAGTAGATCCTAAGCAAGGCTATCAAGATTTTTTACAGTTTAACGTGAAAAGCCTGCAGATACACTTAAACATAATCGGGGTACCTTCCGTAGCAAAAAAATTGGAAGTAGATTAAAATAAGTGATTCTGGACACTCCTGAAACTGCGGAGCATCATACGTACGAATACTACAGGAGGTGGCCGCGTTTAAAAGTTTCCAGCATTTGTAAAATTCCAATGTGAATCAGTTGACCTTGAACAAAAAGGTGAATGACCTACAGAGGTCACAGAGTGAACAAAGGGGTTCTTTGATAGCACATCGGTCCCACCAATCCTAATTTCAGCTTTCCGTGGTTTTCTGAAATTTTCAAGTTTTGAATGACAGGTCATGGTCTCTTGCTTCCACAAGCCTGACTTTCGGAGCCATTGGTTCTAGCTCTAATGCCCTTGCTGTTGACGAGACGCTAAGCCACAGCCATCCGTTCCTCGTCAGTGTGTCCCCGAGAGCGCCTACTAAGGTTACTGAAGATTGCCTCCACCAACACGTAATTTAGTTTTCCTTTTCTCGCGCATTAATTTGGCCAGACAGACCAATAAAGACAGCATATTCCTTTAGTTATAAGGTATGCTCTATCGATTGAAATGAGTCTGGCGAGTATGGTGTTAGCAGTTTCGGAGATAAATTTACTGTCAGCAGCTGAGATTACCGAAGAGCGGGTTTTTATTCACTGGTACTGAAGAGTCACTGACGAAAGGTGTTTTGACGTCTGGGTTGGAGGCCACACTTCTTGCTGAGACCACCGATTTTCAGGACAGGCGGTCTTGGCAGTAGCAGATGACCGAAAAGGGCCGTGGTAAANACTGACGAAAGGTGTTTTGACGTCTGGGTTGGAGGCCACACTTCTTGCTGAGACCACCGATTTTCAGGACAGGCGGTCTTGGCAGTAGCAGATGACCGAAAAGGGCCGTGGTAAACGATAATTCTAACCAAGAAACTCAAACGCAGCTGTTGTCTGTCGAGGATGAGAAGAGAATATTAATTGGTTAAAATTCAAATTTTCACATTTTTTCCTTCAAATGAATCTCATTATTATCAAAAATCGCATCCAGTGCTAATGACATGACATGACGAGTGCTCCGCTATTGAGATCACTGACTGGCTGTTGGAGCTTCATACACACTACTGCAGTCCCAGAGTGTGGGTGGATGATATGTGGTTCAACTTTATTGTTGCTGTACTACTCTGAGAGTAATTATGTACAAAATTAATTAAAAACATTTTCATTTACATATTTATATACCTATACATAATAATGTATAAAATTCATTAAAAATTATTTTATACTTTTATATTTATATACATATGCCTACAAGCATGTTTAAATATCATATTGTTATGGAAGTATCTGCGTATTTTCTTCTGAGGCGAAGGAGTATGTGGGTTTTCTCAGAGTGCTCCCATATTTTTTTACATATAAATTTTATGGTGGAAGTCCTTTTGTGGGCACATGATAGGCTCTTTGCTGTAAAAAATAACAGCATTTATATATAACAAAAAAGTGACAGTTGATGTTCTGACACCGAGAGAAGAACGTCGATTTGGAAGCGGTATCTCGTCATACCACAAAGATTAATTGCGAATACGAAGGCCTGTATTTGACCTCAACAATCATGGAGCTGCGATCTGCATCCTTGCCATCCTTGCTGTCAGATTGTGGTCAGTGTCGATTCTGCGATCGAGTCTTCACCTTCAGTCAAAATGCATGGGGAAATTAGTGAGAACCTGTATGAAGAGCCCTTTTCGACCGAGGGAACATTATAACACTGGTCACATGCAGTTAATTCAAGATGATTTATTGAAGAAACTCATCAAGATCTGCAAAGATTCACTTTTGAAAGTCAGCAAGTTTTGACGCCAATACCTCTTGCTGCATCGATGGGTACTGATTCCACTGATTATAGTATTTACCATAATCGATTTCAAATCGTCAGTGGTTTGTATCGTCTTCAAGCATACCTGAATTCATACACTTTACAGCAGAAGACTGAGCCATTTGTGGAGCAAGATGGGTTATTTGTGAAGCAAGGTGGGTCATTTGTGGAGCAATATGTCATTTGTGGAGCAATACGGGTCATTTGTGGAGCAATATGGGTGACTTGTGGAGCAGAATGAATCGTTTGTAGGGCAAGATGGGTCATTTGTGGAGCAATACGGGTCATTTGTGGAGCAATATGGGTGACTTGTGGAGCAGAATGAATCGTTTGTAGGGCAAGATGGGTCATTTGTGGAGCAAGATGGGTCATTTGTGGAGCAATATGGGTGACTTGTGGAGCAGAATGAATCGTTTGTAGGGCAAGATGGGTCATTTGTGGAGCAATACGGGTCATTTGTGGAGCAATATGGGTGACTTGTGGAGCAGAATGAATCGTTTGTAGGGCAAGATGGGTCATTTGTGGAGCAAGATGGGTCATTTGTGGAGCATGAGTTCAAGCTAAGCAAATAACTTAACTGAAAGAAACTGTTGAAGATGTAACTGCATGGTAATGTGTTGAAGGAACTATATAAAATGTATGTTTGAATGCATCGATAGAAATTCTTAAATCTCACTGATGAAATATGTTAATTAATTTATATATATATAGCAATAGCTAGGCCAAGTATATACACAAGTTTCTACTGTGGAAATACTTTAATTGTTTTTAATATGATGCAAGCCAATTATTGTACGAAGACTACTGTAGAGATTACCTCTATGGATGTACCTTCTCCCACTGCTGGAAAATTACATGGAAAACAGTGTTGCTAATGTGGGAAGCTCTTCAGCAAAAGCTGCCATGCTCGGTGACATGAGAGAACCACCTGTACAAAGAGTCCTTTTAGCGCGTTGAAGCATTCCGACAATTGTCAAACACAGTTTATGCAAGGTGATCTATGGAAGAACCACATCAAGAACTGCAAAGATTCGTCTTTTGAGAGCCAGAAAATGGTACCGTCAATACCCCCTGCTGCATCGGTGGGTACTGATTCATCAGGCGATAATGATGAGACGATATGATTAGTGATAATGATTAGAGCTAAAGACGGAATGAGTGCAGTAGAGACGGTTTGTGTGGAATGTACACTTGCAAGACTTTCGTGTGAAAACGACGGGAACTTCAAAATCAATGGTTGGAGGCTCTAAATACTGATGATGACTATGCGACTCCTACAAAGAAATGTAAACTTGACATTGAGGATGAAACAGGAGGTGAAGACGATCATGAAGACAGCACTGATGATGACTATGACGACAGCGATGGAAAAGTATCTGATGAGAAGGATGATGATTCTCTCGACATTCCCACGCATTTCACCAATGAGTTTATTTCGATAAGTGGGGTGAAGAAGGCAGTAGGCGTCAAGAACGCTCGTTATATATTTCCCGAAGACTCGAATAAACTTGTTGATAGACTCAGATATTTGATTGACAACGCGGGGATCTCTCAGGCCTTGCTGAGATATCTGCAATCAACGATTAACTAAAGAGTCAGGTTTATATCAGATGAGACTGTTGACTACTATCTATGGTCTGCAAACATCTGAGAAATGTAAAGACCGAATGCGCAAAATAATTAGAAAGATAGAATGTATATGATAAGTAAATAAATTAAATTTATGTATACTTAGTAATGTGTGTTTAATTTCATATACAGTCCCTTCTGCTTCTGCCATCCGGGCAGTCACGCGATAATTTAGCTTTTCTAGTTTTCGGGGTGCACTCGGTGCAGTCGATTGGAAGCGATTGGAAGACGCTTCCACATCACCCGTCGCCAGGCATCCTGCACCAACCTCCCACACGCCGCGTTAAGCCGCACTGGGGTGGCCCGCGCGCGGCTCGCATCCTTGCGTCCCGAGTCATCGCCTGCTGCGATAAAGCTCCGCGCACAAAGCGCGGCGTCGGCGGGAGCCCGTTCTTCTTCCGTGGCTGTGCCCTGCCGGCGGGAGTGACGCGGTGTCCGACTGCCTGCCGAACCCTCCCGCACACGTGGCAGGTCCACGCCATTCATCCTCGTGGGTCTCTTGTGCATTCAACTGCTGTCAATTAGAGATCTGTCCAAGCTCAAAAAGACTTGGAGAAGTAAGACTGGTGAAGAGTGCACACACATTGAAGGACTGATGGGACAGAATAAACAGCCTGTGTGGCCTTTGGAACGGCCAGAATGTAAGAAAGACCTGAGGTGCACTCTTCTATGATAAATCGCTCAGAAAGTTGTCTCCCGTTACACCGCAACTGTCTCAGGCACGGGAGGAGACGATCTGGTCACAAAACCGCTGCAGACAAGCAGAATACATGTGAGTCTCTTGGCTTTTCCTTAGACACTCCTGCCCGCTACGCCCGCCCACTGGGCAGGAAACAAATCAAGTTCATTTTAACACTTTCAACACTGCGCCCCTGTGCCACATGGGCAAAAATCTATTTATATCACCTCACCTTTTTAAATTCCATACATTCAACAGGCCTAATCGGTGGGGATGAAAAAAATTTCGCTGGTTCCTTTCAGGACAAGACAGACGTGTATGTCAAACCCCCTTACACTGAAGTCGCCTTTGCAATTGGATCACAGTTGTGTAAGACACGCTCTGGATGACCCTGCGCCAATGTCAGACTTGCAAGGGAACAAGAAGTGAATCCCATGCAGTCATGCGCGGGGTAACACTGGCCACTCTCTGGGGCAGCAGCCAATGAACAAACACCTGTTGTTCGACTATACGAAGGATTGTGGAGTCTAGCATAGGCCTACAGGTAATTGAACTCGCGATATTTTCTTATCCCTACTAATCGGTTTTACTACGAAGTCTTGTAAGCAAGGCGCAGAAGATGAAAATTCTGCCGCTTTGAAAATTCCGCATGGCCGAAAAACACCGCTTGACCACACAGTAATTAATAATACGGAGATGAAACAGACTCTTTAACTATAGCCGCAGATGCCACCAAAATGGCGTCACTGCCTTTACTTTGCGGTTTCAGGTGTTGGAAACAAAAAAAAATGTATGATGCGTGCTGTACTTAAGTCGCCTTTACACTTGTTTCTTTGTCACAGCCAATGAGCTGTGGGCTATATGTTCAGCTACAGTTACATATGACCCAATTATGACCTAGACAAGTTAAACCGTTTGCGAATAATTTACCCACATATAACATCATTGNGGCTATATGTTCAGCTACAGTTACATATGACCCAATTATGACCTAGACAAGTTAAACAGTTTGCGAATAATTTACCCACATATAACATCATTGGTCATTGAGCTTCGCAGTGTGCAGTACAGACCAAAAATTACCTACACGTGCGTAATGTACCCAATTGTGTGCACTGTGTCTGAATGGGTTAAGTTGGCAGCGAATTAGGTAAAATAGTTACAAGTATTGACGTTGTATTGCGAGTGCAAGGTTTAAATTTATGATAAATCAAGTTGGCGTTTTTCTACTTTATGCACACATGAGTACGAATTAGCATATTACTAAATCATGTAGGTTACTGCGAGTATTAATTTTTCCACTTGACTTTCGCATGAATAAAGTCATTCGTCGTACGGCAATGTAGATTTCACATACGGCGGAAGAATACAAAATAAGGAGAAAAGCAGACCTAAAGCAGTGCATCCANAACTGCTGTCAATTAGAGATCTGTCCAAGCTCAAAAAGACTTGGAGAAGTAAGACTGGTGAAGAGTGCACACACATCGAAGGACTGATGTGACAGAATAAACAGCCTGTGTGGCCTTTGGAACGGCCAGAATGTAAGAAAGACCTGAGGTGCACTCTTCTATGATAAATCGCTCAGAAAGTTGTCTCCCGTTACACCGCAACTGTCTCAGGCACGGGAGGAGACGATCTGGTCACAAAACCGCTGCAGAGAAGCAGAATACATGTGTCTCTCTTGGCTTTTCCTTAGACACTCCTGCCTGCTACGCCTGCCCACCGGGCAGGAAACAAATATAGTCCATTCTAACACTTTCAACACTGCGCCCCTGTGCCATACGGGCAAAAATCTATTTATATCCCCTCACTTTTTTAATTCCATACATTCACATAGGCCTAATCGGAGAGGATGAAAAAATTTCGATGGTTCATGTCAGGACAAGACAGACGTAGATGTCAAACCCTCTTACACTGAAGTCGCCTTTTCAATTGGATCACAGTTGTATAAGACACGCCCTGGACGACTCTGCGCCAATAGCAGACTTGCAAGGGAACAAGAAGCGAATACCATGCAGTCATGCGCGGGATAACACCTGCCACTCTCTGGGGCAGCAGCCAATGAACAAACATCTGTTGTTCGACTATACGAAGGATTGTGGAGTCTAGCATAGGCCTACAGGTAATTGAACTCGTGATATTTTCCTATCCCTACTAATCGGTTTTACCACGAAGTCTTATAAGCAAGGCGCAGAAGATGAAAATTCTGCCGCTTTGAAAATTCCGCATGGCCGAAAAACACCGCTTGACCACACAGTAATTAATAATACGGAGATGAAACAGACCCTTTAACTCTAGCCGCAGATGCCACCAAAATGGCGTCTTTACCTTTACTTTGCGGCTTCAGGTGTTGGAAACAAAAAAAATTTATTATGCGTGCTGGACTTAAGTCGACTTTACACTTTTTTCTTTGTCACAGCCAATGAGCTGTAGGCTATATGTTCAGCTACAGTTATATATGACCCAATTATGACCTAGACAAGTTAAACAGTTTGCGAATAATTTACCCACATATAACATCATTGGTCATTGAGCTTCGCAGTGTGCAGTACAGACCAAAAATTACCTACACGTGCGTAATGTACCCAATTGTGTGCACTGTGTCTGAGTGGGTTAAGTTGGCAGCGAATTAGGTAAAATAGTTACAAGTATTGACGTTGTATTGCGAGTGCAAGGTTTAAATTTATGATAAATCGAGTTGGCGTTTTTCTACTTTATGCACACATGAGTACGAATTAGCATATTACTAAATCATGTAGGTTCCTACAAGTATTACTTTTTCCACTTTACTTTCGCATGAATAAAGTCATTACTCATACGGCAATGTAGATTTCACATACGGCGGAAGAATACAAAATAAGGAGAAAAGCAGACCTAAAGCAGTGCATCCANATACGGCAATGTAGATTTCACATACGGCGGAAGAATACAAAATAAGGAGAAAAGCAGACCTAAAGCAGTGCATCCAGAAGTGTTCACTTTACCGCGAACCGCTTTTAAACTGATGAACACTAATTATTCGGTCCCCTGCTGTTATAGGTGGACGTGACTATGGCCACGCCCCTGAACACAGCGGGGCCGTTCACAACCATTCATCGGTACACCAGTTGAAACTCTCTGGACAAGTGAAAAAAAAAAGACTTGGAAAATGCAATAGCACAGAGTATATACGTAATAAGTNCAGTTGAAACTCTCTGGACAAGTGAAAAAAAAAAGACTTGGAAAATGCAATAGCACAGAGTATATACGTAATAAGTGATATTTCGCGAAAAGATTTCGAGACAAGATACAGTCCGAAGCACTGTATGGTCGTCCAGCTTCTTTGATTGGCTAAAAAATGTTCTGGCCCGTGTTAACCGTTTGCGCACGAATCACGAAGGTTCAGTGTCGGAGTTACTTAGTCCTGAGTGGCTTGGTCAAAGACGGACACGGCACCAGCAGCCAATGGAGGTATAACAACAACTGAGGTGTGTATACAGTATTGAAGTCTACTGTGTGCTCCGATTTTTACGCGAAAAGTCACTGACCCTAGTAATAAGATCAGACAGACGAAATGGCATGGCGGTTCGTTTGATGTGGGCGTACCCATTCTCTGATTGGCTGCACGAGGCTCTTGGAAAGGGCCTTGTGTCAGATTGGCCAGTGTATATTGCGAAAGGTTCCTCATTGGTTGGGCTACCGGCTGGTCAGTGGGTTACCAGGTGCTGATTGGTGATCGGCGTTCCGACGTGTTGCTGGCTAGTGACGCCATTTTGTTGGACTTCTCGGGGATCTCCCGTTTACCCCGCCCTTGCATTCCGTCGTCGCTCCTCGTTCGGCTCTCAAGACCTCGATGTTGATGGCCGCCCAAATCTCTCCACTCTCCACTCAAAGTTTTCCAGCCTCTACACACTTTACTCAGCCCACACACACTGCAGTTTAATCAGTGACGTATCAGTGTAAACCATGCTGCCGGGAAATTCCGCCAAACTCGCCTACGGCATAAAGACTATACTAGTGAGTCACAGGAAAACGCTGACAGCCGTTGGCTTGAAGCGAAATAGCCTGCTAGTGAGCAGTATTCTCTAGTAAATCTTTCAAACTCAGTCACAAATGTAAACAGTACCAATTCCAGGCGAATCATTTTCTCTTCTTGAACAAACGTAGCTGAAAAGCACATTAAGTTATGTTACGGCAAAGCTCAATTAAGTTGTGGGATATCATCAATGCATGCTTGAATTGCTTCAGCCCACAATTCAACTAAGAACGATGATCACTCAAACTATCATGTAATCACCTCTTTTTAAAAAACAGTGTTTTAAGTTCGGCATTTTGACCAAGCAGCATTTGTGCTTTGTTTAATAGAAGGTTATATAGCATGCTCGAAAAAAAAACCCCTACACACTCGTATAAAGACAGATGGGTCCAAGGTAAAGATATTTAATCTGGGAATGATTGGACGCAATTAGTCAGTGTCTGAGATGTTGGGATTTTGATGAGAATCCACGCCTTTCTGGTAGGCAATTTCCTACCAGCTGAAATCATATTGAATCCTGCCTGCTATGTCGTATGGAGTTCTGAATTTTCGAAGAAATTTTTGTATATTCGAAACACCGTTAAACCTCGAGTATAATTTCGTAAAGAATTAAATGCTTTATTAAAAACTAACCAGTGTAATTAAACTAGAAATAAATAATAATATATTACAACAAAATCGGTACTTATTAAAGAGGGAGCTGAATTGATTATCGTGGTAGCCTAATTCAAATAGTTAACGAAAAACTAAATCAGGAATGAAATCTTTGAAGGCAGAGCGAAATTAGTCCACAGTTGTAAAGCAATATTTGCGTTCTAAGAGTGGTGAAATACTATAAATACGACACAGTCGGGCGATTTCAGTTCTTTGCTCCCGTCATGTTAACATTTACAGACTCACAGCAAGTGCTGCTCAGTTGTTCTCCTGTTAACTTTCCCACAGAGCCCGGACAGCTGCGACAGTGATTTCTTAATACTGTCAGACATTCTTGGATGGTTGCTAACCATTACAACTGCTGCAGTTAGACAATTTGCCGAAATTCGAGGGGATTGGGGCGGGCGAGACCTCTCACGTTACCTTTAAAGGTCAAAATCTAGTGGCTGCAGGTCAGGAGATAGGGGTGGTCATGTGAAGGGTCCATCCAGGGCCTTCTTTAGAGGGAGACCGGAGGTGTTAAACTTGGCAACGCGGCCGCGTGAGCAACACGGGAGGCCGAGCCAGACAGCACGTTGCCTCAAATCCACTTCCATCATTGGATGATTTACGTGATCAGCGTCTTAGGTGTCTGCCCACGAATCACAGAAGTACAGTATAAAAATTCTGATTGGCCAATATAGTGAGAAATGCCTTCTCATAAAGACATGCCGCCAATAAACAAAAAAAAAAAAAATGTTATCATGCTTATAGGGTATTGAAATCTATCATGTGAGGAAAATCTTTTCTCCGAATTCGGGTGTATCTAACTATTACATATAATTAGAGACCAGAAAAATTCGCGAGTTCAATGACCTGCAGGCTAGACTCTTCAGTCTTATGTACAAATATGCCGATGGCAACTGCACATTGGTTGTCTGCCGTCACAGTAGAAGGTGACGATTGGGACAGCCTTCTCCAGGAGGTGTCAAACACCGTGCGGACCAATGTATGAAGTTTTATTAACACGCGTGTTTCGAATTCTAGCTTGTCCCAAAATGAATCTGCGAATTTTTCAGGTCTCTACATATAATTAGGGACAGGTGTTTTTTCGCGAAAATATTCGTGGCCAAGCTAGACTTCAATATCCTACGTCCACAAACACAACTTCCTTAGGTTATTNTTTTTTCGCGAAAATATTCGTGGCCAAGCTAGACTTCAATATCCTACGTCCACAAACACAACTTCCTTAGGTTATTGGCCGCACGTCTATGTGAGAAGACACGTTCTTATTTGACTGGGCCAATCGTAATAAAGTACTCAGACACCGAACGTACCTTGATTCGCGGGCATACACCTGAGGCACGTGACATTTAAAATCATCCAACCACGGAAGTGCATATGAACAAAAGTATTTTGGAGTACAACAGGTCTTGAAATCTTTTCGCGAAAAACACCTGTCGCTACATATAATTAGGGATCCGGAAATTTCACGGATTCATTCGACAACAAGATAGACTGCAAAATAATTTTTGAGCTCGAGCATCTATTAGTTGTTCATTTTGCTGATGCTCGAATTTCACCGCATAATATGTAGCACGGGACCTTGTTTTCTTTCAGGTTGGTTATTGGCTCAAATGCGTCAAAGACGCGTCTTACAGACTGACATCCAACTGAAAAGAAAGTCAAAATGTACATGTACTAGAAGTCTAGCTCGTCTTAAAATTAATTCGCTAAATTTTGGGATTTGTTTATAATAAATTTTTACGCAACTGCCTGCGTGTATATATATAACACGCATTCTTAAAATCCCGTCCAATGCTATTTGTTTACGGACTTTCTTCTTTTCTTCCAGAGCAGTGGTGGCAACTTCCCAGCAGCACTGCGCTTGTGCGCATGGACGAACATTTGCAGTCGAAGAAAACGTCATCTACTCTCTGCGAAAGTAAGTACGAAACCATTACTGTTGTNGCATGGACGAACATTTGCAGTCGAAGAAAACGTCATCTACTCTCTGCGAAAGTAAGTACGAAACCATTACTGTTGTTATGGTAGTTACCCATCATTACGGTTATCTGTCCGCATATGCAGCTTAAATATTCATAGAGCCACCTGTTCTTCGCGAAAAGATTTCACGACCTGTCTTAGGCCCACGACAAAACACGATATTTCAGAACCGACATCGCAGTTGGATCATTTTTGACTCGCTCACGTCTTCAGTGTCTGCCAGCTAATCACGAAATTTCTCAGGGTAACTTTATTCTGATTGACCCAGTAGAGTAGAAAGTCTCTTCTCACACACACACGCGGCCAATCATCAAAGTAAAGTTGCAAGCTTGCATATAAGATGTTGAAGTATAGCATGTGCATAAATCTTTTAGGCGAAAAACAGGCGGCCTTATATACACACTATTTCAGTTGTACAGTTACAAGAAAATGTTTGGAAACTAATTTCCAAACGCAGAAAAATGTTTTATGCTGTTCGGCCAAGAAGTCAAATATGCGCTTTTATCTATATTTGACAATAAAATTTGAAGACAAAACACGGTAATCAAATTTTTTTCTTTCACCATATTTTTTCAAATAATCTTGATTTTTGTTTGAAAATGTATCACGCAGTCATTTTTTTTTTCTTTTTTTTTTTACTGGGAGAATCTAGTTTGAATTGTTATTTAAAAATTATTTTCATAGTGAGAAATTATTTTTGTTTTTCCATGCAGTCCATTACAGGAAGAAATGTAAGGAAGGTTGTAATTTATTTTCGCTTCTTCATTAAATTCAAATTTTATTTATCAGAGATGTTTCCTGCACAATGAAATTCAATGCCTCCGAGTTCGTAATATTATGTGCAATATTCACTTAAAATAGCATTTATGCACAGACAACTTCTACATAATTTAATTATCCTCATAACTTACTTCGTTTCCAGCAATTGTTCGTTATTTTAAAGTTTCTCGACGTCCATTTTTTTCGTGCACGGTTCTGATAGGCTGAGACCGCCAAACAGCAAGGACATTTTATAACCGGTCCAATCTTCAAAATGTTTGATGGAAACTGAAGCAATGCAACTATTTCAGACAAATATGGCCGCGGTAGCGACGTTTCGATGACGTCACAACCGTCCAACTTCATTTTACCAAACTTATTGGAAGCAGTTGAACGGAAAAATTTCACAATGTGACATGGGCTTTAGGCGTAGCTTCTGTGAAACTACTTTTCATTTCAGGTGGCGAGAACTGTGATATACGAAATGGTGGCCATGACTGGACGCGGGACGAGTCCCGTAGTCGGACACGGAGGTCCAGAGGAAAATGTTAACCGTGATCGCAAAGCGGCGAAAGAGGAAGACAGATGCAGAGAGAGAGCGGGAGAAACTGAGGCGGGGTGGTGGGGAGAGCTGGAGATCGCTGTCGCGGGGGGAACCAGTCCGACGACATTTAGTTTCTNACGCAGAGAGAGAGAGCGGGAGAAACTGAGGCGGGGTGGTGGGGAGAGCTGGAGATCGCTGTCGCGGGGGGAACCAGTCCGACGACATTTAGTTTCTCCTTCGCGTGATTGGACAATTGGCCCGCCCGCCCCGTCGGTGAATGTTCCTCGCTGGACGGGCGGCCCTTCTGCTGGTGTCGCCATCTGCCAGCGTCCCGGCCCTGCTTGTTGGCAAGTAGCCTGATGCCCTTGACGAGTCGCCAGATATATTAACCAGGGGAGTAGCCTAGGCGGGGAGACATCG